>OU896710.1:7261094-7488094 GCA_918026855.4 Phaedon cochleariae | reverse complement strand
TGCTCTCAATTTTGACGTATATAAATCTACATTGTTATTGCTAATTTCTTAGTTTGGTATTTTGCTTCGTTATATTATTACTGCGATTTTCAACTGGGATTTCAAGAAATGGCAGGTTATTCGTGATGCAGAGATGTTTCCCGCTTGACGCATTCCGAATTCTATAAAACAAAAGAATGTTTCGAAACGAAAAAAAAGAGATGGTGGCTGGCTAAGAAGTTGGAAGCCAACTAAAATATTGTTACTATGAATTTACCTACTGATATCATGTCACTACAAACACTCAAATATCTCGAGAACGGTTACATTTCTTGAATTTTGATAGGGGTACCATTTATAGGTAATTTTCTTCTCTCTATCAGGTGCTTCAATTTTTTTAACTAAGAAAATACAACGAAAGAAGTTCTCTTCAAAAAATCATGACCCACCCTCTGAAAACACCCTTCATACTATAGTAGAAATGTGCAAAAAAACTGTATTTCATCAACACACATTCTTGCAGGAAATCTCAATTTTCGGAAAAATTATTTCAACAAACTAATCTTATTTTTCAATATACATCACATCCAGAAAGCTGGGTACACATTTTTGATTCACCCTATGTATGGATCCTTTATCAAATGCATACACAATAATTGAAAATCAACTCGCTCCAAAGCTGTTTCAAAATATTCTTGGTTTGGGATATTATTGGATATAATGAATTTCTATCCGCCATTTTCGAAATTCTCACTAGAGTTTCAAATTGCTTTACGCCTCTTTGCTCAAGCATATTACTGAATCCCTATGCTTTGAAGAACATTAACTACATTTCTTCTACTCATTTGTGTTAACAATGGGATGTTATTCCGGGTCAGGTTATTCGTATTCGCGAAATATATTTCTATTTTTCACGTGAATAACCTTTTTAGTACCGATTCACTTGGAATAACATTCTATCAATGTATATAATGATTTTTCTATGTGCAATGTATTAACTGATAATAAAACGATTATTTTCCCATAGCTATGTCCTATGTTAGTTCAACATGCACTGCCAATACTTGCGGACAAAATGCTCAATGCCAAGTGGTCGGAGGACGCCCTGTGTGCTCCTGTTTGAGGGGACATTCTGGAGATCCTCTTTCTTACTGTAAAAGGTACTCATATAGATACATGAATCAATCGTTTCTATAAACGGGAATTGGGCATTATTACATTGAAACTGAAAAAAAAAAGAATTTAAAAAAAAAAACAATGTCAAACAATCATATTCAGAATACGAATAAAAACATCAAGTTTCACAGTGGATGGAGAACAAAATGACAAATTATTCAAAAAATTCGTGAGCTTGGATAATGAAACATGCTCTATCAGTCTTAAATAATTTCAAGAGTACAGTGTTGCCGATTGTATAATGAAATATACATACTATAATATAGCTACTTTGGTATTTCAAATAGAACACCCCGTATATTATATCTTATATCATTTTACAAATCCTTATGAGATTTCTCATAACTTTTTATAACGGTTTTTGAGTTAAAGATTATTTTGCCCAATTTTTCTGCAAAAACCAGACCATTGTAAAATAAATGTTTTTTTCCCAATTAATGCACATTGACGAAATATTGCAATTTGCATCTTAGCTGCATAAGACCATCAAGTATTCTGTCGATGAACTGGATATCAGTTACAGCATATAGGGAGTCTCAGAAGTAAGTTTCTTCCGGGGACTCATAAAAATGACTGAAACTCGGTTTTTTCGAATGGAACACCCTGTATATTGTTAGTTATTCTGGGAGCTGTAACATTCTACAACTTAATTGTGTATACTTTTCCTATACCTATCTCGTATACGGTTTGTTAGTTATGGTCATTTATGTTATGAAATCGTTTTCAAAAAAATAATTATTGGATAGTGATTCAGATGAGTAGGCTATAAATTTCATTCTGACAGATCTGACATATGATTATTCCTTCATTGTCAACATCTTGTTAGGTTTTTGAAATCTACAATTCAACTGTTATTGGATTTCATAATTCTCATCTTCACAAAGAGAGAGACTCAAAAGTCATTACCACACTAGTTCATAAAATGAATGAGCTGCGCCTAAGTGGTTCAGGAACGCGTGACTACCTGCAGACCATTTTCGAGCTGTTGGCTCTCATCAGTACAGGGCTGTCCCAGATAGCTTCTTGACCGCTATCTGGTGTGAACCCGATCCAACGTAAACGCATCTCAGCATTTATACCATACGAGGCGTTCGAAGTCCGCGAAATGAAAACGCGAACGCCGAACGCCACCTGGCAAGGAAAGGAACACTCCGAAACAAGATCTCATTTCAGGCGAAATGGGAGTGGCTGGTTGCCCGACTGCCCAACTAGGGAAAAAGCCATATACTCAAAGTGGAATGCAATGGGCACAAAGATAGCGGTCAAGAAGCAATCTGGCACAGCCCAGTACTGATGAGAGCCAACAGCTCGAAACCGGTCTGCAGGTCACGCATTCCTGAATCACTTAGGCGTTTAGGAAGGAAACACTTGCAATTTTATTCGTCTATACGAACTATTGCATGGATTTCTGGAGGATGTAATCCAATGTTCTGCGTGGCATATAGCCAGGAAAGTATAGTTACTCTCGTTATCTACAATTTTCGTTCATTTTATGAACTAGTGTGGTAATGACTTTGAGTTTCACTGTCTATGTGACCATTGTATTCCACTTTGAGTATTTGGCTTTTTCCCTAGTTGAATTCTCATCATGTTATTAAATCGCGAATTCGAGTGCAAATTTCCGCACAGGACAGTGCAATTTTTCAATCCTTCTGCTCAGGATAGTGATTGGCACAAGTGCCGTTTGATAAATTACAAATGGTTTTACATGCCTTTGAGACAGATGACGGTAGAAATGTGCAGCCGGATCACCTACTAGAACAACACTTTTCCAAAATTCGTTTGTCTATAGAACGGCAAAGCTTTGAAATTTGCCGATAGAAGCATTCCCAAAAACTTATTGGCTACAAAGTACGGAAAAATTCTAATACCTCCTCTCCCTATATGCTCTCAAGGCACGCACGATAGGTTCTTCGAACATTATAGGGCTTCCCTTTCGTGCGCTTGAATGGATAAATAAAAGCGAAATACAAAAATATGACTGTAAAACTGTTGTAGCTCTAAAACAATTTGTGTCATGATCATTGAAACTTTTGAAATGGAAAAGTCTCAGATAAATTATGAACATAAAATATGGATATATATATACAGGGTGTATCTAAATAACACCGAATAAAGTTCATATAAACATGTATCCTAAGTTGCTCCGTTTTTGAGATACAGGATGTTGAAGCTGGAAGAATTAATTGTTTTTATTCATAACCTCCCTGTATAAGCTTTAAGTGGTACCAAAATTCAGTATGGTTGGAGACTGGGGAAACCCTAAAATTTCGAAATGATTGTGATTTGGGTTATTGAGTAATCAATGGTCTTGAAAACACCTACAGTAAAATTTGGAGTCAAATCGAATTTTTATTATTGCCTCAAAAACTAAGCCAGATACTAAAATCAAACAGTGGATAAAAAAGTTGTTATTTCAATAGTTCAATCTAATAAAAATACGAAACTCAGAAAAACTCGTGGCGTACAATGACATTCACTATAAATATCGATAAATTTACCCACTGTGACGCCACTGTAAATATTATTTCGAATCTAATTGCACCAGAAGAAGCTCCATATTACTATTAACGATACCACAACGTTTTATTGAAATTGATGGAAAGACAAATGAGTAATAAATAAAAAAACGATTTGTCATGGAAATATTGATACCCTATATCTCGAAAACGAAGCAAGTTTTAGGACACATATTCATATGAACTTTATTTCCTAAATTTTTTCGGTGTTATTCAGATACACCCTGTATATAAAGCAATACATAGAGAATTCGCATTCTCTATGTGATGAGAATATCAACTCTTTTTCAGTTTATTCAACAGAAAACAACTACTCTCCTGGCTATATGCCACGACGAACATTGAATCATATCTGATGAACATTCAAAAGGAGAACTTGAAAAAAAAAATGAAATTCTCCATAAATTGAGAATTGACATTCTTTCAATCGGATGAATAATATGATGTATAATGATATAAAAATATAACTTCATTTCATTCATTGTATATACTTGATTTGAAATTTCTAGGTATTGATCTGTTGTCTCTGTATCTTATGGATATCCTATATGGACGTATTCAGGACGTTCGTTTCGGATATCTCAAGTACATCCGCAATTAGATATCCTATGGATATACATTTTATGTCCACGAATATTCCGCCTTGAATAGGACTTGAAATGAAATATCCATAAGATATCCTGTGTTAACTGGGGTGATAGAGTATGATGTATGCATGATGAATATCAATTCATTATACACCCAAAAAACAAAAATTTAGACTTTTCTTTGAACATTAAGGATTCTTCTGTATGACTTATGACACACAATCCTCAGACACACCATGCATACAGTGACATGAAAAACGATTTCAGATCCGAATGTCTCGATGACTACGAATGTGCTGGCCAGCTGACTTGCAGAGACGGTAAATGTATCGACCCTTGCGCTGGCACTTGCGGTGCCAACGCCCTGTGTGAAGCGAGACGGGGCATCCCAATTTGCAACTGCCCACCGGGATATACAGGGAACGCCATCACTTCATGCAGAAGATTCGATCCAGGTATGATCCCGACATACCCCAATACAATACCATCGAACATCAACTAGATTCAGTCATGTCAGTTGAATTAGGAATATAGTCGTTTATCTGAACTAGATAATTTGGCCTCCTGCTTGATATATATCTTGGAAATTCAATACTTAACATGGAAGAGCAATCGATTCTTGTAGCCTCCATAGTTTCTTCGATTGTTGACGATGACGATTCAAGCTTGAGACATTCACGTAATATGGCATTAATGATGATGAATTTAGCCAATGCTTCTTCTTCTTTCGTTACCTCTACTACTCCATACTCCATATTATTCTCACCGTTTATTATTTCAATAACAGAGATTATACACTCCGTATTTTCCTACTAAAATAATGACAATTAACTGAAGCCACACTACCTTTTGACCGTCAGCAATTTCAGCAGAATGTTGAGTCGAAATATTTAGAATGGGTAGTATGTCTATTATTTTAGAGAGGGGAAGGATTGACATATTTATTACAGTTGTTTTTTAACATTAAGTCTTGTCTTATCAATAATATATTAATAATATAATTTTTAATATCAGAAAATGCCTGTTATTCATAGATAATTGGCCAGATAAACAAGAAACTACAGAAGTGACAACTGACAAATTCAATCAGCTGATCAACTGCTGCTGATTACTGATGAAAACGTGTTTCGAATTACAGCACTATATTTTTGATTTTATGGTTCGGAATACAGATTTTCAACAGATTCAGTGGATCTACTGACAATAAGTACTGACCAGTTGAATTCGGAATATAGCCAACAGTGTTGCTAACGACCAGCTGTTGAAAAACGCCAATGTGCTTTTGAAAAAATCTAGTAAAAGCTAGATCATAAAAATAATGTGACGCAGGCGGAAATTTTTCGAAATCTAGATTATTTCTAGCTTTTTTAATATTTATTTCATACTGTTTACCACTCGATCGTCGCACTGGTCTGAGTTTTTTCCCCACCCAACATTTTTTGTCTCTGTTCATCACGTGTAATTTCAAATGATATACATACACATAATATATGTATACACAGACTTTAATAATTTCAGTTCATGAAAAACGCTATTTCAGTGTTCAGAAGTTAGGACTCAATGTTTCAATTATCTCAATCAGGCGTTCGTGAATTTTTCAGTATTGAGCACGGCTTCTATATACATATTTTTTTTTAAATTCATTTGCTCAACAAGAAATACAAAAATTTTATAGCAAAGAGTTTCAACGAACATATAGAATAAAAAATCTAATAAAAATAGTTATTTTTGTATCTAGAGCGCGAAATGCTACTTTGGTGATCGAGATCTGATTTTTTAACGAGGCTAGCCGAGTTAAAAAAATAGTCGAGATGACCAAAGTATTTCGCGCTCGAGTTGCAAACAACATTTTTTCTACAAACGTCAAAAAATATAGTTCTGAAGTAATAATATGCTTAGCTTGATATCAAAAATAGTGTTGAACTGGATTAAAAAGGCTTCCCCCTATCCTCCCTAGGTACGCACGATGTTCCATGAACATAATAGGAATTTCCTTTCGTGCGCTCCAAGAAATAAAACAAAGTTATTGTTGAACATTCAGAAATAAATGATTTCGTGGATGTTTGTTCGATTGAGGACCATGAAGTTGAAATATAAATATCTCATATATTTTACATAACAATGCGCGAAGTAGGTACTTCGCGCACTGTTTTACTTCGCGCACTGCTTCGCACATTGTGTCGTGGTAACGTAGGAAACTGAAAAAAAGTGTCACTTCGCAATTTGTTATCAATGCGCGAACCTTGTCATTTTTTGACGTTTGTAGAAAAAAACTTTTTAAAAGAAAAAAAAATGTTGAGAAAGAGAAAATACATATTTTATTATATGAATCCTATTTTAACTGTTAATTAATTATACGAATATACCAATACAAAAATGTGCCCTTGTTACAAACCTTAGAGGGTGAAAAAAAACAAGTTAGCATAATAATATTATTGACCTAGAGGAACGATCAGCCAATTTATGTGGTATAATAAGGATTCAAATATAGTTTTCCATCGAATCAAATCAATAACAGAATATTAAATATTGAATTTTGTTGTCAGTTGTCATTCTTGAGTCAGTATTAGCATCACCTACTATTCTGTGGTAGAAGTGGCAGAATCATAAAAGCATATAATGTGTCAATAATTTTTTTTTTTTATCGCTTGGAGCGCACGAAAGGGAATCCCACATTTCACTCCATTGTTTTTTTAACACATAAAATGTGAAATTAGTGTATGACATCAGTTAGGCCTATTGATACTTCACGTGAAAGTAATATTTTTTCACATGCCTAAATGTAGAGGTTCATGAGATATATTTACGAAAAACTGAAGAAATGTCTAGAGATGATAATTATAGTGTTATATGTTGAAGAAAAATAAATTGCAATGCTCTCAATGTTGTTCACATATTCAACAAGTAGTACCTCAAACAGGTTGCACTTCAAGACAGAACTCAATACAAACTGTTCACCCTCAGATAACGTGTGAGGAAAAGTAAGTTTCTTCGACCTATACTTTTAATACTCGTAATATTTTTCCAATGTTCCCAACACACAAGAATGTTCAGGAGGTTGAAAAATTTACTGATATCTTGTGGACAATAAGCGTTATGCGATTAACTCAAGACTTACCCTTAGATTTTCGTAAATATCTCAGGAACCACTATATTTAGACATGTGAAATGTTATTATATCAATCAATAATAAGCCTAACAGATGTCATACAACAATTTGGCATTTCATCTGTCAAAGAAAACATACGGAGATAAATGTGGCGACATACGACCTCAACTACGCCACGATTTCCAAACAAAATTCAAATACTGATAAAAACTTTTCATGTCAAAATAGGGTGAACATACGAAGTTTCTCGGTCTCATTCCGACCCGCCCCTGTATAGACCGCTAATGCCATAAGACAAAAGTTCGAAAACAGATAATGTGTATTAGTTCTTGTCATTCATCTTTGGATCCTTCTGCGCCTCTAGTATATTTGTATATAACGCGGAATCTTAGAACTTGATTTTGACCCACTCCAAAACGTCGAATTGCATTTAACTTCGCACAGTTATCAATATTCGATGACAAAAGCATAATTTCTCTAATAAGCGGTGCATGATGTTCCTTCGCCAAAATTGAAAATGTTCCCTTGGCAAAATGTAAAAATGTTCCTTCACCAAAATTTCAAATGTTCGTTTTTATACCTTGGAATTACTTAACAATGATTTTTTATATTTAGAGACACGGCAGTGTCATTCACCAAGTCGAATTGAATTGAAAATTCGCAAATTCGAGAACCCATGACAATAACATAATTCCAGAGTTTTGTTCCTTTATCCTGACAGGATCTTCAGGATGAGCGTGACAAGATGACTATTTGACGAATTTATATAAAATAGAAAATTAATGCTCAATTGACAAGAAAAATATATTTCCATAAAATTGAAATGTAGATATCATAGAATGTTGCAGTGAATGTCACTGAAATTATTATCAGCGTTCCATTTGTCAGAATTTCGACACCGCCTGTGATTTTGAATTGTGCTGTGAAAACATTTAAATGTTCAAACTGTTCATTACATCGATACATCGTTATGTTGACTATTCCACTCATAATCTTACCAATCACAAGCCAGAGACAACACTGATATTTCAGTGGCATTTTATGATACATTTCCCTATTTCAAAAAAATTTCTTGTATTAATTTTTTCTTTCATTTAATTTTGCCCAATAACCAACTTCACTGTATTGAAAAAAATCTTAATCAGAAAAAAATAAAAAGTATAGTGCCATAAAAAAAAACGATGACAGCCGTTGACATTACAATTGCAATTTGAAGAAACAAATAGTGATCACAGCCTAAGAATAGTATTTGATGAGTCAAATCACGATAGGCGATTTTTTCATTTGGCACAGAATCATAGACCTATAATACCGGGCGTAAGAGGATCATGGTACAGCAAACCTTTTTAATGAACTTAATTTGGTAAATCAGAGAATTCGCCTTTTTTGACAGGAACCACTTTCCTATCAATACACCTGTCGATATGAGTACACCAGACTCGATCAGAATAGTCGTGGCACACTGGGATAGAAAATCAGAAATGAAATTAAAATCGTTAATGATGTTTGAAATGTTACTTATGTGGTAGGTACTATTGGATCTAGAAAATGATGCAGAATTCGGAAATACAATGATATACAGGGTGTCCTATTTGAAAATTAAAAGTTATTATCACTTCCGGTGAAACCGGAAGTAGAAAATGAGACATATTTATGTCAAGATGTGACATTTTTCAAGTTGATGGGCCCTTATTCCGAAATGCAATTACTTATCTCTAAAACTACACCCGGTATATATCGTTGTTTCGTTTTTCTTCTCCATTTCGGGCCATAGGCCTAACGAACATTATACCTATTAAATGCTGCTACTTTCTAAAATCAGGAGATTCCAACCGAAAATCGATAGATTTTCTATGATTCTCTTTGACCCTTGGTGGATTTCGATAGTGAATCGTTAGTCGGGAGAAAATTCAGAAAATCGGGAGATCTTCCGAAATATTGGAGTAGTTAGCAGCACTGATCGGAAGTTTATTGTTTCCAGAGGAACTCTGTCATCCGAGCCCTTGCGGCCAGAACACGAACTGCGAAGTAAAGAACGGCGTGCCGACTTGTTCCTGCCAGCCCGGTTACCACGGCTCGCCATTGGCCGGCTGCCGGCACGAATGCGAAAGCGATGCCGAGTGTGGACCGTCTGCCGCCTGCATCCAGTTCAAGTGTCAGAATCCTTGTTTGACGCAGTGCGGCAAGAATGCCGAGTGCGAGACGATCAGCAACCATAAGGCTGTTTGCAAGTGTCCAAAGGTATACTTTATCCAAAATCGATTTTGTTACAGAGCGCAATTCGTCCTTCCTTGCCTCCTTAATGGATTTAAAGGGAATCTATTCGTGGTATACCGGTCAGCTGTTATGATACCAGTTAATCCGATATTTTGTTATGTACAGGGTGGCTGTAATTCGAGCCTTATCATTGGGATCTAGTAAATCGTAAGAGAGACAGGGTTGTCGGAGCCCTGAGGGGACAGAAGGATGATCTAGCCTTCATAGCCATCTAGTGAATCAACAAAGGTGTATAGGTAGATTCATCAATCATACCTTGCGAGTAAGTCGCGCATATAGACCCCTACGTCTATATGCTTACAGTAAAGACATCCATGTCAGATTCTGTAGACTATCGCAACACCTGTACAGGAACATTAAACCACTTTGAGAATTGCGACAGTCTACAGAATCTGACATGGATGTCTTTTCTGTAAGCATATAGACGTAGGGGTCTATATGCACGACTTACCCGCAAGGTATGATTAATGAATCTACCTATACACCTTTGCACTTGAGTCACTAGATGGCTATGAAGGCTAGATCGTCCTTCTGCCCCCTCAGGGCTTCGACTTGTTTGATATATGGAGGTATCCTTCGTGATTCGATTGTCAGCTGGCCAGTGCAACTGATAAGACTTATGGCAAGTCGAAACATTCTGTCTTGCATCAGATGTCAATCGATTCACGAAATTTCCCTAGAATCTCTTAGTCTTGAGATTCTAGGCTTATCAGATACAAGGGTTGGTTGAATTATGACAAAGTTGCTCAATTTGATGCCTAACAGTATGGCGTTTTGAAACTTGGAAAATTCCGATTACTTTCGGAGGTATCCAAAAAAAAATCCAAATTTCATGAAACCGTTTTAATTTTTTTCTGGCGTTAATCGAAGGGATCAACCGATATGAATTTGAAATCCGACGTCTGGTCTTCCCGAAACCATCATCAACTTATTTTTAATCAATACGGGCCTGGGTTTTTCATTTCATTTTTTGTTACCATTGAGCCCAAAAACTATGGGCTTTCAGAAATTTCGATTTTCAAATGTTTCGATGACAAAAATTGACAGTTTCTCTGTTTTTTCAGAATATTTAATCCGAAACTAGTTTTGAAACATTATAATTCATCAGTAATATGAATAAGGAACGCTCATCAGCTCTTGAACACTGGAAAGATTTCAATGAAACCCCTCACCTCTCCATACTGCCCTGATTATTACGAAACTGAACTTCTGGCGAAATAATATCTGATACTCAGTCCATTAATAAAAACTATGCCTAAATTGTGAAAAATAACAAGAAACATTTTTGAACTAAATGCTCGAATAATCCCCCTTGCACCTCTAGGCATTTTCGTATGCGTCTTAGCAGGTTGCCAGTAAGCGAGCGCTGGATAATTCTTACAATATTTATGCGCCGTGTAATATCTTTAAATGAACGTTTTTTTTAAATATCCCCATGAGAAATTATCCAGCGGGGACATATCGGGGGAGCTCCTTGCAGGCCAGCGCACCACTCCTTGGCTTCTAATCCACTGATTGGGAAGCGTTTAATTTAGATACTGAGTAACGGCCCTTCCATTGTGGGGTGGTGCGCCATCCTGTTGCCATCATAGTTGCTGGAGTATATTCAACAGCTCGTCTTCGAGAGGTTCCAAATGTTGGATGAAATAATGAATATTCAAAAGAAATAAAGAAAATGTCAATATTTGTGATCGAAATATTTGGATACCGAAATTTGTGATAGCTCATAGTCTTTGGGCTATACAAATGTAATGAAGAATGAAATAAAAAATCCAGGTCCGTATTCAAAAACGTCGGATCTCAAATTTGAAAACGCTATTATGTAGGGAAGCAATAGTGACCATGATAAAGTGTTATTCATATCGATTGATCTCTTCAAATGAAGCCAGAAAAAAATAAAAACAGTGTCATAAAATTTAGATTTTTTTCGGATATCTCCGAAAGTATTCGGAATTTTCCAATTTTCAGCACGGCATGGTTGGCATAAAATTGCGCAACTTCGCCATAATTTAACCGACCCTGTATCTTTCACGGTTTACGAGATTCCAATGATGAGGCTCGAAATCCAGCCACCCTGTACAGCCTATGGCTGTGCTCAGATGTTTCGTTAGAAATCCCCCTAGTGCCTTGAAACTGAGTTTACTGAGGTAAATCAGTGTCTTCGATCTTGCTCGGTTGATATTGTTGACCTACCGCAGTCCGGGAAGTATTCGTCAGTGTGTTCTGTCATTATTTCTTCCACTTCATTCATTTCTTCTTGGAAACATCCATTTTCAAGACCGTAGGATGATTCTGGTCCGATCATTGATTGTTCATTCTCCTCCACTCCACAATGTGCTCCGGCACCCAGAAGAGAATTACCTTGTTCCTGCCTAGATTGTTGGGTTTTGTCTAGGCATTCCCAAACCATCTTGCATTTGATATCAAAAGAGCTCAACGCCTTGATGGCTGCTGGGCTGTCGTGAGGATAGCGATTTCCTTGTTCCGGTAATTTCTTTCGATGACGTGAATTTCCTCTAGGGCACTGGCCAATCGCTTCGGAATATTCAGTTCGGAGCAAAAACACTTATGCTCCAGTCCCCTAGGATATTTTATACCCGTCCATATATCATATTATGGTATTCTTTCCCAGTGCTTGGATGGATTCTGTGCACCATTCTCTCTTGGTGCTCAGTTCCTTTTGAACAATTTCCTCAAAATCTCCTTGTAATTTCATCAGTTGGTAGATAGGTGAGGTTTGCACTTTTAGTGGGCAGTGAATTCCTTGCACTGTGTGCTTCCCATCCTTCTTCAACCTGAGATGTACTGTCCAAGCAGTTCTCCTCACCATGATGTGGAGTGGTGGTCCATAATGACTTTAGTGCTGCTGTTGGAGCCGATTTCATTGCTCCTGTTATGTAGACATCGGTCTTTGCACCTTCTCTGGAATTTTTCTTCTTGTGAATATGGATTTACCGTGCGACTACTGCTGCGTATAGGTAATCATGCATCTCATTTGTTTACATTTATCGCAGTATTGATGGGTTGCGACCCCATGCCCTTCCGGCAATGTTCCTGCACACTATCAGATGATTTTTCTTTGCTGACAATCTTTTCTACGTATGGATTCCAGATAGAAGTTTGACGTCTAGGATGACTCCTAGATATACTGTCAAGACGGACTGAGCTGAGTGCTTCCAGAGCTGTTTGTGACACTTCGAGAATATTCAGATTGCTTCAACCGACGGCTTGTTTCGAAATAGAATTCGATATAGAAATTTGACTATCGCGTATTTTTGTCTTAATATTTCGGAATTTTCTCTCAGAACTCTGAGATTGTTCCATCACTTTCCAAAACTACTTCGGCAACCCGTACTCGTCCTGCCAGCCGGAATGGTACAATGACATCGACTGTCCCAGTCACAAGCCGGCCTGTTCCTACGGCGTCTGCAAGAGCCACTGCGACGGCACGTACGGCATTTTTTCTAATCATTCCTATATTTTTCTCTCAAAATTTCTGGATTTCCTCTCAGAATTCTAAGATTTTTCCATAATTTTCCGGAACTACTTCGGCAACCCGTACTCGTCCTGCCAGCCGGAGTGCTACGGTGACGTCGACTGTCCCAGCCACAAGCCTGCCTGTCTCTACGGCATCTGCAAGAGCCCCTGCGACGGCGCGTGCGGCGTTTTTTCTCATCATTCCGATATTTTTTCTCAAAATTTCGGGATTTCCTCTCAGAATTCTAAGACTTTTTCCAGAACTACTTCGGCAACCCGTACTCGTCCTGCCAGCCGGAATGCTACGGGGAGGTCGACTGTTCCAGCAGCACGCCACAAGCCGACCTGCTTCTACTGCGTCTGCAGAGCCGCTACGACGGCGCGTACGGCTCATCAGTCCGATATTCTTTTTTCAAAATGTCGGGATTTTTTGTCATAATTGTAAGATTTTCTCATCACTTTCCAGAACTACTTCGGCAACCCGTACTCGTCCTGCCAGCCAGAGTGCTACGGGGACGTCGACTGTCCCAGTCACAAGCCAGCCTGTTTCTACGGCATCTGCAAGAGTCCTTGCGACGGGGCGTGCGGCGTCGGCGCCGATTGCAAGCTGCGCGGCCTCACGCCTGTCTGCTCCTGTCCCAGGGACATGACGGGAGATCCCTTCGTCCGGTGCAGGCCTTTCGAAGCCAGTAAGTACACTCTTCGCGAAGCGTAGGTATAGTCTTCGCAATGTTATAGCGAATTTCACCTGATGGTGCAATAATTATACACCAGTTCTGCTCTTGCACTAAATAATATGATGATGACATTTTTCTTAGAGGTTATAGATCTTTAAAGTTGCTCACTGAATCGAAAGTAGGCGTTTGCTCCCTCATTTAGGGAAACAAAGTTATCAATTTACTCCCACGGGAGGAAAAAACTATTAACTCCCGTGGGAGATAAAACTATTAACTCCCGTGGGAGGTGCAACTATAAAATCTGTGCAATCAAAGTAATCAGTGTCTTCATCACTATTATAAAACAAATAGGTAACAATAATATCCATTTTGAATTCCAATGATATCATAATATGCTTCTTCACATTCCGAACGTATTTCTTATCAAAACTTACAAGATACAAATCAATTGTTTAATGATGGCAGAAGTGTCAAATTGACTTTTGTTCAAATGCCGTCAGCTGTCCATGGCATACTATACCTTTGTAATACATAATGATGGATCGAGAGATGCCGCCTGAAGTACAACACACATGCAAAAAATGATGCTTTGAAAGATGCGTTCGTTGATAAAATCATATATATATATATCAGGGGAGGAAATGAATACCTATATGTAAATAGCTATTGTTTCTGTTTATATAGCTCATTGAATTTATATCGAATTCGTCTTTCTGCAACGTAAAAAATATGGATAGAGCTTATGTAATGGTAAATTCGTCTGACTCTGCCTCAAAAAGTCTGAACTCTAGGAACCCCTAATTAGAAAACTCCGACCATACAACATCTAGTATATTAAGTGATGGGTAACCAATGAGATGGGGTTTCTTATACAGGGAATGTCACGAAGAGATCTACTAGAAAGTAGTATAGGTATACATTGATATTTCAAATGGAATACCCTCTATTACATCGCATTTTTAGATTTTCCCTGAAGAGCTGATTTCATCAATCGACTGCTGCACCCTGTATCGATTTGTACGCATTTTTTAGTGTACAGGGGGGCCAAATTGGTCACTTTAAAAGGGAAAGTCCTATTCTCCATCTATAGATAGAAGGAAAATGATATCGGTGCCTGAGGGTCGAATCTCATGCAAAACTCAATGGTGAAGTCCGCATATCGATATCGGTCTTCGTTCCGGAGTTACAAGGTGTTCTTCGAAAATGGGCATTTTTGAAAAGTGGCTACAAATATTTTTGTTGCAAAAATTGTATGTTCTCATGAAAATAACTGCAAAGCATTGAGTTTGTGATGACAATCATTCTTGAAGCACTGAAATCGGCCTTCCTATATCTTGTTCAAGAATATAACGTGTTCTTCTTGAAGGAAAAGTTCTATTCTGAAACTAGGTATATGAAAGGGCCGACTCCCTGGCTAGACAAGGAGCAAATAGCTCAGCCATTGGACCAGAACCAATCTTAGGAGTTTCCAGATCCTGGAGCGTCTCAACCATGATGAAAAGCTTGGAAACGAAATTCCAGGAGGTATGGAGAGAGACTCCAGGCATGAGACAATCGAAACTCCATATCGGAGGCCCTTCTATCAGAAGAACCAAAACGTTGCTCACATTGAGCAGAAAAGAAATAAGAATAGTGGTAGGGTTCCTCACGGGTCACTGCCATCTAAACAGGCACCTCAACATTATGGGTATCACTGACGATGCTGAATGTAGGTGGTGCCTGGAGGACGAGGAGTCAGCTACTCACATCCTCACGGAATGCCCAGCAGTTGCAGCAATACGGGAAGCACATCTCGGGAACATCGTTTTGGAACCAGAGAGTGTGAGAAGGGTTTCGTTGAGAAGGCTGGTCTCTTTCGCCCGCGAAATTGGCTACCTTCATGACTGAACCAATTCCCAGCAGAGGTGGGTGCATAACGGGCCCGAACTAGGAGGCCTACATGCTGAAGGATCCGTCCGCCCACATAGTGTAATCTATCTATCTATCTCTAGGTATATGATGACTGATTTCAGTGCCTGAAGATCAATATTCATGACAATTACAATGCTTTGAAAATGTTTTTGTGAAAATGAAGAATATTTTACAAAAAAAATGAGTTTCAGACACTTTTCAAAAATTCATAACGAAGATAGATATCGATATGCAGTTTTCACCATTGAGTTTGTCATGTGAAGAGATCAACAGGCACCACCATCAGTTTTTTTCTATATTGTACAGGAAAAGGATTTTTTCTTTAAAAGTGTCCAATTTGGCCTACCCTGTACATGCTGATTCTACGTGTAGGTACCTACCTTATTTCTCCAGTCAAATATGGGTTGAGGTTTTGGTTGTCGACCGACTTGACCGACTGGCCGTAAGTGTCACGTGACTAATCACAATGACAAATATGAATGGTTTCGACCGGTCACTTATATACAAAAACCTTTAAAACCGTAAACTTCACTTATCAATTTATCGAAAATAACTCATTACTTGGCATCTTAGAAACGATATTAGGAATCATCTATATGAATCATTAAATTCCTTGAGACAGATTTTGTTGAATGAAATAATAATCCTGAACTGTTTATATCAGAAATAATACACTCGAGTGAATCATCCAGTGATGTATAGCTATTTTTGTTGAAATATAAGCAGTTTGATTTTGAAGACTCTAGATGCCCTTACCCATTTTTAGAGTAATTTGATTGTTTTGAGGTTATAATATTTCATATCCTTGAACCGCACCAACCATCAAAAAGCCCGGGCGGAGTAGGGATGACGATCTTGAATCGATTTTTCCGAAGATCTTTCTTTTCGTCTCAAAAAAATCGATTTTTCAGATCGATCTTCTCCTGTTCGATCTTCACATAAATTCGAATCGAACAAAAATGCACACTGAATAACATATTTGACTATAATGAGAAACAAGTTTTTCCACACAACTACGAGAGCTATACGAATATAATGAGGAATTATTATTGTTCTGTCAAGCTCTAAGGTGAGTTCACTGAAAATATAGGATAATGCAAGATATACATCAGATAAGTAATTTATCAGAAAACGAAAATAGCACAGTGAAATAAGATTATTAGGTAGGCAACTTCTTCAGGGATACTGCAATGATTTACTTATCATGAGATCACTTTCTGAAATGAAGGTTCAATGAAGTTGCATCAAAAATTTCCACATTTTCATGAAAAATCTTGTGTTGAAAGAATGTATATTGCTTCAATGCATATTAAGGTTTCTGGAACATAACCTCAATTCAACACAAAGCAGCAACGTCAAGAAGTTAAGTATTTTTATTTCATCGCGTCAAATATTTTTCAAATTCAGCGTCACAAATCAGGTTGCATGACGCGCGACGCGTAAAGCAAAAACGCTGCTTTGGGAACTCACCTGTAGTTGGTAATTTGTGATCATTCAATGATCATATTTTCAGGAGTCAAGATCTTTTTCACACTTATTCATGTATATTGTTGAAAATTTTCTATGATTTAATCAAGGATCGATTTTTTCTCTTTCGATCTGGATTCATTTTCCAAAGAACGCCATCCCTACGTCGTCTCGGATCGGCCGGCCTTGGCCTTCAATAAAAAAGGATACCATTTGAAGTTGTGGTCGAAGTGTGGTCCAAATTGTCGCGACCGGTCGGCAATCGAAAACTCTCCTTGTGGTTCCAATGATCTCACGTTTAGATTTTTTCCAATTTAGGAGACCTGTGCGAACCGAACCCGTGTGGATCCAACGCCCACTGCGAGCCAGGTTTCGACAGGTACAACAAGGAACGACCAGTTTGTACATGTCCTTTCGGGTACACCGGAGATCCGCTGAAGGCCTGCTTCAAAGGAGAGTGTACTGAGGACGGGCATTGTGCAGACAGCCAAGCTTGCATTGAATACAGGTGAAAACTTTTGCATGTTTTCGATCTGATAAATTACCACTATACAGTCTGTCCAAGATAAGGTTGAACAGCATGGGGATCTCGGAAACGGTAGGAGATACGAAGTCGCTTAAATGGGGAAAAAAGTTGCGCATTCGGAGGCTCATATCAAGAGCCTCCAAAAATTTTGAAAATTATCTTTAGTTTTTGAGTTATATCGAAAAAAGTGAATTTTCGGAATTACTATTTTATTTTTTTTCTCCGTTATTATCAGAGATACAGAAAAACTGAAAATACTTTTTCATTGCAACTTTTAATGAGGTTTAACGTGGTGATACCGATTTTTTTATGCGACGTTTCGTATTCGTGGAACCATCATCAACTTTTGTTTTTTAAACACGGTCCTGATAATTTTTTCACAGATTCTGAAAGGTTTTTTTTATTCTGAATTCAACAATGTACTATACAAGGTGATTCGAATGTGTTTCGACCTATTTCTATCCATCATCAATGTTTTTTCGAACTTCCAAAAGAAAAAAAGCCATCAGTTCCACTTATTTCTTATAATTTAGTGTCAAACTTGATGGATTAGTTATTCAATACTGAAAAGTTAATAAAAAATATTCCACTACATCATTCGATCAATGCAGCGTTTAAAATTGTTGATGAATTCTTACACGAATTACTTTAACAACTCAACTTTGACAATACCTACAGAGACATTCATAACAAATGTTCAAAATGATAACCATTATTTTCTGAACAAAGATATCCTCGTCTCACAGTTGTTTCTAAGACATTGCTAAGCATTTCTGGGGTTATTCTATTGAATGCTTCGAAGGCACTGTCCCTTAGTTCTTCTTCATCCTCAAAGTTATTTGCGTGTACAAAGTTCGATATATCCCCTAAGAAAAATCCAGCTGTGTTAAATCAGGCGACCGCGCCGGCCAAGGGATAAAAACGCACGGACTTCTCTGGAATTATGTACCGGAGCGCCATCTTGTTGAAACCAACAGAGTTCTGAACTTCCGCAATCGGTAAATCATCCAGAGCTTCCTCAAGATGATTCTCAAGCGAATTTCTATAACGTTCGGAAGTCTGTGTTTCATGGTAAATAGAAGGAACAATAATTCGTGTACCAAATATTGCAACCCACATATTAAAGCCGAAACGGTGTTGGTGTCTCGCTGTAATGTATAAATGTTCATTTTCTCGTGAACAATAATGTGTATTTTTTCTATGGAAGCTACCATGATTAGTGACCATGCTTTCATCAGTCCAGATGATTGTTCGAAAGAAATCTGCAAAATTTTAACATTTCCTGGTATACCACTCACAGAATGTCTTGCGCCTTTCGTCATCGCCTGGTTTTAGCGCTTGACATATTCTGAATTTGTATGGATGGAATTTTTGTTTCCGCAAAATGAAATGGGTTGTTGATTGAAACCAGTTGATGAGGTATTAGTGTGTTGACTAATTTTCCTTCAAAATAAGTGGAACTGATGGCATTTTTCCTTTGGAGTTTCGAAAATACATTGATGTTGGCCAAAAATAGGTCGAAACACAAATGAACCACCTCGTATAATACATGGTTGAATTCAGAATAAAAAAACCTTTTAGAATCTGTGACAAAATTATCAGGACCGTATTTAAAAAACAAAAGTTGATGATGGTTCCACGAATACGAAACGTCGCATGAAAAAATCGGTATCACCACGTTGACCGTCATCAAAAGTTGCTATGAAAAAGTATTCTCAGTATTGCTGTATCTCTAATAATAACGGAGAAAAAAAATAAAATAGAAATTCCAAAAATTCACTTTTTTCGATATAACTCAAAAACTAAAATTAATTTTCAAAATTTTCGAAGGCTCTTGATATGAGCCTCCGAATGCGCAACTTTTTCCCCATTTAACCGATTTCGTATCTCTTACCGTTTTCGAGATCCCCATGCTGTTCAACCTTATCTTGGACAGACTGTATAATCATAGAGTTTGCTTTGATGATAAAAGCTGACAGGGGACAGAAGTAAAAAGCCATAAAGACATGTTTTTGTCTCAATGTCTTACTCAAAGCTCTAGTTGAACTTCTCTATTGATATTTTATGTTTCAGATGCCAGAATCCTTGTACCAACCAGTGCGGGGTGAATGCCAATTGCAATCCGAGACGCCATCTTGCTGTGTGCACTTGCCCCAACGGGTACAATGGGGATGCCCTGATCCAGTGCCACCCCACTAGAAGTTTACCTGCTGCCAGATACTTATCCTGTTCAACCTGTTGAAGAAGACGATTCCAAACGAACTAATTTGAGAGTAGCGCGTCATTTTATGTGAATAGTTGTTATAGAATAACTACATTGAACAAGTAACAAATATGAAACTGTTATTAATTGTACTATAGCGAGGTTTGTTCAAGAAAGAACATCTCTTATTCCTCTGTAATTTCAGAATAGATTATATGGATTATTTTCTAGAAAGACGTTTATTTTCGGTTTTGTGACTTATTGCCTTACCAGATCCAGTGCTGCCCCACCAGGAGTGTGGCTGCTACTAGAGTCCCTGTATATACCTTAGACAAGAGTCCGGACACAAAACTGACAGCCGTTGGGGTTTTTGATATTTTGTTTCATTTGGTTTGCCCACCTGACAATGTGACGAAACACCATAGTCGTCCCGTCCGCTTTTTTAAATTATTTCGAATTTCTGTCACTGTCACTTTGAAATTTTATGACCACCAAAATTCAGCATTTTAAATTATTTCAATGTCCTGCTGCGTACATTATTGCGATAATTCTTCAGAACCTAACCTAACCTGACAATCATTGATACTAGGGGAATTGAAAAGACAGAGCTCGATATATATTATTCCTTTATTCAATCATCAATGCATTTTTTGAAAACAGAAAAGGACAGAAGCATAGCTGTGTCCGGACTCTTGTCTAAGGTATATACAGGGACTCTAGCTGCTACCAGCTACTCGTGTTGTTAGACTTGTTGAAGAACGATTCCGGACAAACTAATTTATTAATTAGAAGAAAGCGCGCGTCACTTTATGTGAATGAAGTGCTGTAGAATAACCACATTGGACATGGACACGTAACAAATTTCAAATTGTAACTAATTTCACTTCTGAGACGGTTTGTTCATATCTCTGTAGTTTCAAAATAGCTTTTTAAGATTCTATTCGAAAAAAGGGATTTTGTACCATGGAGGTGCGCTGATCCAGTGTCAGCCCAACAGGAGTGTACCTGCTGCCAGATACTTATCCTGTTCAACCTGTTGAAAAAGACGTTTCG
This sequence comes from Phaedon cochleariae, assembly GCA_918026855.4. Taxonomy (NCBI): domain Eukaryota; kingdom Metazoa; phylum Arthropoda; class Insecta; order Coleoptera; family Chrysomelidae; genus Phaedon; species Phaedon cochleariae. Next base: position 7,467,133 of record OU896710.1, on the reverse strand, counting down.
AAACAAACTAATTTGAGAGAAGCGCGTCATTTTATGTGAATAGTGTTGTAGAATAACCACATCGATGGACATGTAACGAAACTGTTAATGATTTTACTTTTGCGGGGTTCGTTGGAGAACTAAACATCCCTCATCCTACTCCACTGTGCAAAACCTCGTACTACTAACGTTATTAAAGAGTAACCAAGGTACATTATTACGTTTTGTTTCTTGTCCATTCACGTCTCAAAGACCGTTTTAGAGAAGTTATACGCTCACCAACATAACAAAATCTCAGTAACGTTAAATATAATTGAAATCTGACATGTTAACGGGAACGACTTCGTTACAGCAATAGTACTTTCCATTACGGTAACTACAATGAAACGGTGATAATGCATGTAACAAAGCTGAAAACTGCTTTCTCACAGCAAAAGTACTTTCCTTCGGAGTTAATACTACAAGAGAGTAAGAGACCATAATGTATTCAGTCTTTTCTTCTAATGTGTTTCGAGATGCGAAAAGTACATTTTAATATACAAGGGGCTTTAAAGTCTGATTTTTGTGTCAAAATATAAAAAATCATATAAACATAATATGCCTGATAACGATTCGTTTATGAGATTCAATGAGTTCAATCATCATGTGCCTATCTCGGAAATGAATGATTTTTGAACATACTTATATTTATAGGATCTTTCCTTCATATTTTGACATAAAAAACTGATCTCGAAGATTCATATAACAATATAATGAAACACCCTGTATATAAATTTGTAAATTTCCGATTTTTCAATCAATCGAAATAGTTTTGATTCAATAATTTTGAGTAAAATTCAGATAAGGAACTGATAAATATATATTTTACTTCTACCAACTTAATGGTTAACAAAATATTATTCAATGAAGTGAACCAAATAAAAACAGAAAAAAATGGAAAACTGAGAATAAAATTCTAAGCAAGTAGGCAAGAGAGTAGGAGACAAACTAATTCGGAAGAAACGCGTCATTTTATGTGAATAGTAATATATAGGGTTGTCCAAAAAAAACGTAATTTCGTTCTTGAATAATAACTTTTTTATTATTGAACCGATTTCATTGATTTTGGTCTTGTTTGGAAGATAATTGAACGAGACAAAACGCCAATTTTATATTTTTCGAATTCTTTCAGGAAACAAAATGGCGGACACGCCTAAACTTGGTCAAACTTTTAAACTTGCTGGAACTTTTTTGAGTCCCACTGTATATTTTTGCGTAAGATATTCAGAATGAATGTATCACATAAAACAAAAAACTGTCGAGAATAATGGGAACATTCCAAAAATAGAATGACAGGGTATTCTATTTGAAAAAATATTTTGAGATAGCGATTACCCGCCATTTTAAAGCTTAAACCTGTAATTTTTCCATTAATTTCCTATATAGGAGCCCTCCAAATTACGTTGCGATATACCAGGAGGTTCAAAAATTACAGAAGGAGGAAATGGACTTCAGATGGGCACTGTATACTCGCGAACTCTGATGTAAGTTCACAGAAATTTCAACTTCTGTTGAGGCAGAGGCCAACCAAGAAAAAGAGTTCTTCACAGGGTGGTAACCGTTGTCCAGACTCGAGGCGCCTTCCAATGAATACACATCATCAACAAGTACTCACTTTATTCACATGTACAAAAAATAAAACTGTCAAGGTCATTTCACTGTGTCGGAAGGTCTCGGAGACTCTTGATACAGGCTGTGCACGCTGGCGATCAGCTCCTTCCAGTCTTCGTCTTCGCTGAACTCGGACAGCTCTCCCAGAAGGTCTTTCAGCGTTATCGTCTTGTCCGTTTTGACAGCGTCGAATGGCAGCTCTTCTACGAATCGGTGTTTAATCAGTTACAAGGCGATAATGAGGTTTTCGAAAACAATAATCTTTTCCTACAGCTATAACACAAAATTGCTCTTGCATGTTTTACTGTGTTCGATACATCGATGAGGTACTGTGTATGTCATCAATTTTATTTCCGTATCTGATATCACAATGACTCCATTGTGTTATTATTTCGAAAAAATCTCATCGCCCATGGGATATCAAATTTCAAGCATTGACAGCTTTGTCTAATAGATGAGCATCACTGATCTGAGAAACTGTATATTTATTTATTCACATTTGTCAAGTGTGCGATAAATAGCCATGATGCATAACATTTTGCAGATATTTTTTTCGAGTCCCCTTTTTCCAATCCTCTCTGGAAAACGAAACGACACTTATGAGGCATCCACTTTTCACGTTTATTATAAATTATTCCGATAGAAAACCGAACTGACATTTAACAAAAATGAATAACCTTTTGCTGTCTGCTAATAAGGCGTATGTCACTGTCATTACTTGAGTATTTTGGTTTCCAAAGAAGACTGGAAAAAAATATCTGCAAAATATTATGCATAATATGGCTACCCATAGAACACTTGACTAATGTGATGATGTTGATTTCGTCTGAGATGTTGATGAATGAATTCCAATTATTTCCCTCAGTAAAATTTAATTTATGTTCCTTAGTCGATGGTCTTATTTTCAGTCCAATCGCAAATGAACTTATATCGTTGATTAGTCAAAAAATACTTTTTTTGGAAAGTACTTTTCACAAAATGGTTGTCATTCGATAAATAATAGTTGGACACGGACATTTAATTTTGTCAACTTGTCTTCTTTCTATCTAGCTTCATACTATATTTACTTGAACTTTGCGAATATAATTTTACCATCCTTCCAAAACAGAATTAAATGATGTCGTATTAAGATAAAGTATGAAATAAATTGTAAGATCTCTTTTAACGCCTATGAATGTGTCGTGACAGCAACGTCATGTCAGGGACGCCAATACACGAAACATATAAGTCACTAGATGATTAAAAGAGAAAGGAGCTATGATCTGTCCGTACCCTGTAAGATGACAAATACGCACGATGTTCTTTGAACATTATAGGGATTCCCTTTCGTACGCTCCAAGCGATAAAAAAATTATAAAAAAAAAAATTGCATATCAAGGGACCCTACCACAGACGAGCAAGAAAGTGAATTCCTGCGTTGTCACCTAAACTTCGCAGGATACGCCTCGTATTCTGACTTTGAGGAAATTTGTATGATAAATAATGTGACAAGTCATCAAGTAACCTTATTGATTAAACACAATTTGAAATTTTTTGAGTTGTCATGTTATTACATTTTCATCATTGAATGAAATAATGAATTAAATGCAACATATTTTTGAGTTGTAATGTTAACAATATGGAATATTTCGATTTGTCACATTATTGCCTGCGTTGCACTTAATGAAATGAAGTAGCTCATTCGAGCTTTCGCAGAAAGATTGAAATAACAGCAACAAGAAGATAGTCCTTGAAAATAAAAATAAGAAATACAAAACTAGAATGAAATTTTCGAATGTTTGTAATTCAAATATTTTTCTTTGCATGAAATATCAAGCTCCACCTTACGTTTAAATTCCAATTTTGAGAAATATATTATAATTCCTTCGGATTAAACATTTGGAAGATTGTGTATTTGAAGAAATTCCCAAGAATAGATTTAAATTTAAATTTCATTCATTATAGGTATTTCCTCCTTTCAGAAAATTTATCTATACCTTATTCCTGCCTATGGTCACTTCTCTTCTCTGACATTTCAACTTTATACGAATTTTCAATGAAACTTATTGCTATTCAACTCAAAATTTGTCTTTTGCAAATACAAGTTTGTTTTCATTCAAAAACTAACGAAAATTGAAAAACTGCCAAAACAGGAATGTTCAGCAAGCGAAGGGCACGATTTGTATATTGCTGGAATGAAAGAAACTCGGAGCACATCTTCAATAAATCCAGTCATGAATATACTGGGGTCTACAAATAGAGAAAAATACCTATAATACATGTTATACGGCAATTTTTTGAGATGTAACATCTTAGAAAATCGCTGCTTTTCAGGCGTAACATCTCTAAAAATTGTCGAATATAATGAATCAGAACTGTAACATTTTCGAAAATATTATAGGTAACTAAAAATTTCCCATGTATGATTATGACATAATAATATAAATTGAACTAAATAGACTTTTCGCGGTGAATGAGGTTAACCAGAGACCAATAAATCATCATTAATATGTGAAAATCTTCAAAGTCGATTTTCTCAAAACGAAGAATTTTGAATTATCACACTATTGTTCTCAAAGTGTGATATTATAGGACCTCTATCTAAAAAATTACCAATGAATTTCTGTATATCCTCGATGGTTGGGAAATCTTTGATGGGGTCCCTTTTCTTCGGCTTCGTTACTCCAAACATCCTTCTGTACACGTACTTGTTGATGAAATACAGCGCTATGGCACTAGATAAGACGACTAGAATTTTTCTGTAATGTTTCTGGAAATGGATTAGAAATCGGGACTTGACTTCCATCTAAATAGCTGTCCGATTAGGAAGAGAGCGATTCATATTTTGACTGATTTCGACGATGATGTTCATTTACTTGAGACATGTCAATTTTGACAATGCTCTACGGACTGTATAAATACAGGGTGATTCATTAGGAATGGGAAATCTCTGAACTACAGATAGTAAACACAAAAATAATGAGATTTAGCCCGATATGTCTGATGAGAATGTTGCTAGTTTTGGAGATACAGGGTGTTCTAGGAGGAGATTTTATTTCAAAATTTTACAATGAATTTGTTAGTTTCAACAGCACGAATCTATGAATGTCGAGCTCATGAAATACCTGGAGCATTCAGGTATTATCAACGATAGGCAATATGGCTTCCGTCATCAGAGATCAACTGGTGACCTGCTCGCTTACGTCTCACATATTTGGCAGCAATCTATTGAAAAATACGGTGAAACCTTAGCCGTGGCACTTGATATCTACATGGCATTCGATCGAGTCTGGCACCACGGACTCCTCGCCAAGCTTCCATCTTATGGCTGGCCTTCCAAGCTATGTTTTCTGCTAGCTAGTTTTCTCTCAAACAGGTCTCTCCATGTAGTGGTCGAAGGAGTTTCATCTGACTATCTTTTCATAAATGCTGGTGTTCCGCAAGGATAAATTCTAGCACCAACACTATTTTTACTCTATATCAACGATTTGTTGGAAGCAACTTCATGTCCAGTACACAGCTTCGCGGATGATAGTACCATCCATACCGCCTTCTCTTCCAGGGCTCTAATACCAGTCAGGCAAATCAGAAACGAACGAGGGAGAAATGTTGACAACATAAATATGGACAATTCTCGAATGGGGATCCAATAACTTGGTAGATTTCAATGCAAACAAAACACAAGCATGCCTTTTCTCTAGGAAAGCCGATTTCACTGTGCCCAACATAAGCTTTTCAGGAGTAATCATACCTTTGAAGACATCCATTTCGATGCTTGGTATTACTATCAGCAATAACCTTTCTTGGGAAAATCACGTGAGATCAATTGCTAAAAGTGCATACGAAAAAACTAGTTTTCTGTATCGGGCCAGGTGATCTGGCTCTATTTTATAGATATTTTCATGGACGATGCTCTTCTGAAATATCAAGAATTATTCCTCCCTTGGTAGTCCCCGCGAGATTAACCCGTCGAGTTGAGGCTTCGCACCCTTTCGCGGTCACTTTGGAGACCTGCAGAACATATCTTTCCAAAGACTCGTTCATCCAACGAACAGCGAGGCTCTGGAATACATTGCGAAGGGACGTGTTCCCCGAGGCATATAACCTCCAGAAATTTGAGAAGAACACCAATTCCTACCTTATTTCCCTTGGTTTTCACGATGTTCTCTGAACATTACAGGATATTCCTTCTCGTGGAAACCAGAACAAAAAAAACAATGAACATTAAATCTTGTATTTCTATGTTGTCTGACATAGGGAATATGAATTTGCAACTTATTTTGTGATTGCTCATAGAGGGCGCTAATGGCACTCTGTTACTTCGATAATATACATCATATCCTCTAGGTCAATTCATTGATGATCAAAATAAGTGGAAAATCTGAGAGCTCGTTCAATTTTACATGAAAAATGTCCTCTTTATCAAATTGTCTAACTTCAACGGTTCTTGTGTTATTCGCTCTTGAAGATATTTATGTTCCAATTATAACATTTTAATAATTTTATTTATCAAATTGAGAATTGTGAATTCCTGAACTACAGATAGTAAGCACCCAAATATGAAGATTTAGCGCAACATGCCTTACAAAATTATTGCTGGTTTGAGAGACACAGGGTGGTTGAGGAGAAGATATTTTGATATAAAATCTTTTCCTTAACCTTGAATTTCGTCTTCTTAGAATGTATCGTTGTTTAAAAAAATGTGTGAAAGTGAGAGATAAATTCCGAATATTTCGTTTGCGATGTTTGTTTGTGACCTTCGAATTTCTCCTGTCACAGTTTACAAAATCCTATACAAGATGAACTTTTTGATATAAATTGAACTAGCAAAATTTTTCATGAACGGTCCTGGATTTTCCTGATTCTAAATAAGTCAGTCGATTAGAGAGTAGTAGCAGGATATCCCATGCGAAAATCAGACAAATCGAAGAAGCTGTTGGAAAGTTATGACCAAAATATGTTTTTGCCAAACCCCATAATTCACCCTATATATTAGTAAAGGAGAGGAGCAGACACTTTCTGAGGTTTTCCCCTCAGGTGCCTCTATTCGTGGTTGAAGTATGTTCCTCATGACTCACCCTGTATTTCATTTAATCAAGTTGTAATTTCACCAATACACATTTATGCATCTAAACTGGGCGTCAATTGAAACGTTAATGGTGAAATTTGGCATCAAGTTTGACTTCTCGTAATTTCTAAAATATTGAACGAATTTTTAATTGCCGCCCAGATTCTGAATGCCTTTTTCATCGTCTTTCGAACTATTCCTTGCAGCTTCTTCTAAATTGATCAGGACCCGTGATACAGGGTGAAACAAAGTTTCGTGCATTTTGAAAAAAATTTCTCCGCCCCCCCATTTTGTCGGAAGACCACGATGCTCATATTTTATTCGGGCATTTCATAAATAGCAACCATACCTCGGGACGTTTTCGAGTTTTTGCCAAAAACTACTGTGGTTTCCGAAAAAAAAATTTGTGTTTTTTTTAAATGGACTAATTTTAGAGGAGTTCCATAAATGGATGCTTTTATGCATTTCAGGAAAGCGTTGGAGCAGATATATGTATACCAGGTTACTCAAAAACAATCAATAATTTATTACTTCGCAGTCTATGATGAAAGTTTTCTACCTTAGTGAGCAGTAAATCAACACATCTCATCAACAAAAACAAACAACGATACCTTGTTTCTATAACAACGTATTGTTGAAACAATGTAGGTATGCACAGAGGTTATATCAATTGCCAATTTTCATGAAAACGTCAGTGTAATTCGGGTCCTAAAAAATGTAAAGATGCCTCGTTCACATAAATGGAAAATATCATTAGATAAGATCACTATAGTGATATAAACTATAATTCAGTACAGATAATTATTATTTCAGGTTACGACGACTAGGATATAACCAAACTCATTTAAGTACCATTTGCAATAATTCAGTCATGACAATAAATAGACTGATTCCTCCATTTGAAAAAAATGCAAAAAAAATTTTTTCGGAAACCACAGTAGTTTTTGGCAAAAACTCGAAAACGTCCCGAGGTATGGTTGCTATTCATGAAATGCCTGAATAAAATATGAGCATCGTGGTCTTCCAACAAAATGGGGGGGCGGAGAAATTCTTTTGAAAATGCACGAAGCTTTGTTTAACCCTGTATCACGGGTCAGGACCCGTCTTTCGAACCGTTCCTTACAGCTTCTTCTAAATTGACCAGGGTCAATTTAGAAGAAGCTGTAAGGAACGGTTCGAAAGACGATGAGAAAGGCATTCAGAATCTGGGCGGCAATTCAAAATTCGTTCAATATTTTAGAAATTACGAGAAGTCAAACTTGATGCCAAATTTCACTATTAACGTTTCAATTGACGCGCAGTTTACTTTCGAGTACAATAATGAGAATGATGGAAACGATTTATGAATTGAGGTATTGAGTCTTTTCACGATAGAAGTAAGAAATTATCTAGTTCCATAAGTTAACCTGAAGAAATGAATCCTGTTGTGGAAAAGTTTCAAGTGAAAACTGGGTTCAAGACTTACTCAAATAATACCCAAAAATTGGGAAACAATCATCGAAAAATTGTATATACAGTATACCTTGATGAATCTCATATTTTTTCGATATATCTATACAGGGTTGGGCAAAAGTATGGAACCAGGTGAATATCTCGGTAACAGTTTGTTAGATTTTTTGAATATATGTACAGGGTGATTTCAAAACGTGGTGGATTCGAAAATGTTATCGTCAATGTTGCCACTTTTTCAGTTATTCTGGTATTATTATCAACTTCCTCATATCAAATAGAACACCCTGTATTTTATTGAATTTTTAGATTCTCCCTGAAAAGCTGATTTCATCGATTCATCTTAATTGGGGTCTAGCAAGGATGATTACTGAGATAGAGAGTGTTCAAAATCGAGATTTTTCAACTTTAGGATTTTATTGTGTCGAAACAATTCATTATCGGTAAGAACGGCGTCCATTGATTGATGTGTTTACCGTCTCTTATGACTGAGATACAGGACGTTATCTTGATTTTGGCAAAATCTTCATCTGGTCATAATTTTTGAACCACGTTGTATAATCTATTCATACTTGGTAGAAATATGTCACATATATATCACACATCAAAACTAAATGAAAATTGAGTACAGAATCCAGGTCCGTCTTGAGGAAAAACAGAAAACTTGTTTATTTCAAAAACAACACTCTGTATGGCAAAATTATGTGGATCTGTTGTGATATTTGGAAAGAGCAGGAAAAAATTAATAAAGTGACCTACTTATTACGAGCGCGCATCCAATCAGACAGATGGTTTATTATTATGTTTTGAAATATTCTCCCCATTTTGAGGCATTTTTATTGTACTGTAATTCAAAATCCGATTTTGACACACAAAAAATAATAGTCTTCAAAGCTGAACGTCATTAGAAGCAAATTAGGTGAACTATTGATAGATTTACCGCAGCTCATGAATCAATAGTGAAGAATAAAACGAGCCCAAAACCACAGACGTTATTCTGTCGAACGAACAGATCTATCTATTTCACCCCAATGATGTTGAAATTCGAAGGATTTGAATTACGAGTTCAATAAAAATGACTCAAAATGGAGCTGAGTATATCAGAAAATGATAATGCAACATCTGTCAAATCAAATGCGCGGTTGTAAAAAGTAGGTCACTCCATTCGTTTCTCCCTGCTCATTTCAAATATTGAAACAGATCTAAAAAATTTTGCCATACATGGTGTTATTTTTGATGTAAAAGAAGTTTTCTGTTTTTCCTCAAGACGGACCTGGATTTTGATCCCGATTTCCATTTAATTTTGATGACTAATATAGGTGAAATAGTTCTTCCAAGTATGGATAGATTATACAAAGTGGTTCAAAAGCTATGACCAGATGATGATTTTGCCAATATCAAGACATCATCCTGTATCTCAGTTATGAAAAACCGTAGACACATCAAAGGGGGGTGATTTAAAACCATCACAATGTCCCCTATCTACAGGTATTGTATGTACATTTAAATCTGAAACACCCTGTATAATGGGAACAGATACAGGGTGATCAGATTTCTGAATCTTGAACCACCCTGTATTTGTTTCAATTAAATGTCAGTAGATAGTGAATCAAAAAATGACGTAGGGACATGTAAGCCGTTTCGACCAATAATGAATAGTTTCGACCGAAAAAAATCCTGAAGTTTAAAAATCTCGACTTTGAACACCCTATATCTCAGTAATCATTCTTGCTAGACCCCAAGTATGATATATCGATGAAATCAGATTTACATGGAAAATCGGAAAATTCAATTAAATACAGGGTGTTCTATTGAAAATAAGGAAGTTAATAATAATTCCGGAATAAGTGATGAAGTGGCAACATCGACGATAACATTTTCAAATCCACCACGCTTTGAAATCACTTTGTACATATATTCAAAAAAATCTAACAAACTGTTATCGAGATATTCACCTTGTTCCATACTTTTGCCTAATGTATTTCTTTTTTCAAACACATTTCAGAACAAAGTGTCACTGAAAATCGAATGGATTTTTTATTTATGATGACAAATAGGAAAAAATTTAATTGCGGTGTCATTTCGGCAACTCATCTGATCCCAAATATACGAGAAATATCTATAGAAAATTAATATACCAACTCCTTCTTTAACCTACACAGGCGTGTTTATTGAAAAGTAGTTGATTTATGCGAATGGATTATCTTTTAATTGATCAGTAAAATTAGCAAGATATAATTATTTTTTGCCTAAAACTCTTTCTTTTGGCCCAATGAGTGTGACGGAGAAGTGTCTACGAACAGGTTTGCAATAAACAAATAAGAAATAATTATTGTAATTCCCAAGATTGTGTACCGTATTTTGGTTTTTGTTATCACCTCATCCATCCTCATCAGGGCAAAGCGCATGAAAATGAAAAATTGTTGATATGTTGATAAACATGCATTATTACCACTGCAAGCGTTATCACTTCAATATAAAAATGTATTCGAACTATATAAAGTGAAATTGGTGCTTACAAGAGATTTCAAGTTCGAAGTTTGATTTAGACACATATTTTTCGAAATTATATAGACTTCTGAGTTCTGGCTGATTCTAATAGTGACATGTTTTTCAGAATGGTGTTAGTGATAGAGAGTGTTGTGTAAATGTGAATAACAATTTTAGAATTCTGACAATATATTATATTATACTAATAATTCTGTGATATTTGGGAAATTTTGAATGCTATTCTTCTCATCATTGATAATGAGAGGTAAGTTGGACCAATTTCGTTAATATCAATTCATCAGCATTATTTGCGTTGCTTTCATTTTCCATTCTCGTTGAGAATGTTCATGAACAAAGTAAAACGTCTTTTTTGTCAGCGAGATATTTCAATTAAAAGAAAAAAATTGAACCATGACCCCCTGTATCTCCGCTACTGGTCGAGATCGAACAGATATTCATACACACTTTTTCGATTAAAATGATTAGATTTATTATCTATTTCAGTTTGTACCTCGGAACCTGAATCTCCCTGTATAATCGAACCCAAAATAAGTTATCTGTGATGACATTAATTGACAGCAAAAAATATTGAAGTCTACTCCTTTTTCAAAAATTTTACTGGTTGATTCCATCAATGCTATTCCTCTCTGAAGCCATGATGTATTTCTAAAGTTTTTGAAAGGTGAAGGGGTATTCACAATGAACATTCGAATATATACCGGTCGTGCAAAAAATATCCTATATATTTCGGGCGTAAAACTTGCTTTTATGGACCTAGGTTTGTTAATAGCCCTCGCTATCGCTTTAGTATTATAGATAGAAAGATAGATAGATACTTTATTCGTTTACCATTTTACATATTCACAAGGAAATATAAATGGACAAACATGTCAAAAAACACAGAAAGCATATACCAAAATTCACAGTATGGAAATTGTTACATACTAACACAGAAAATAGAAGACCAGAACCATGTAATGAAGTACACTTTGGACGAAACAGTTTTGTCTAGTACGTATTATGTCAGAGAAAACAAATAAATAATACAAAATACTATACTTTATATAAATAAGTACACATACACACACATGCATCAATAAAAATTATCAAAATTCATCTAGTGAGTAGCACTTTTGAATTAAGAATTCATTTGGTGCTGACTTTATATCCGGATTTAATTTTTGCACCCCATAAAATAAAAACTTTTTTGATAAAGTGCGGAGCAGTGAGAATTGGGCTGTAACATATTGCGGTAACGAGTGTTATGATCATGTTTTGGCAAGCACATTGTAATGTTTTTATAATTATTATAGAAATATATACACACCTCTAGAATATATACGCTAAATAATGACAGGATTTTTAGTTTTTTGAAAAGTTCTCTACAGCTAGTCCTCTTATCAATATTCTCAATAATGCGTATCACGTATTTTTGTAAAATGAGAACTCTGTTTACATTAGCACTGTTTCCCCAACTTAGTATTCCATATCTCATGTGGGAGTGAAAATTGGCATAATACAGTGTGGTGAGAATGTGTTTGCTGCAATGATTTTTCAAGTATTTGATGCTGTACTGTAGCAGGCACTTCGAAGTTTCTTACATAATTGGTTGGTATGCTCTGTCCATGATAATTGCCTATCAAAAATAACTCCTAGTAGTTTCACGTTTTCAGAACAGAGTAATTGTTTTTCTCTATCTTTAAATATTATAGGTGGGTCTTGTCGTCTGTGCCCGAAATATGTCAACACTGTTTTTTTGTGGTTCAATAGGAAATTATTATTTTCTGACCATCGTATTATGTTATCGTATACTATTTCTGTAGAACAGATCAGTGATTGTTGGCTGTCACCTGATATAATGATGTTAGTATCATCAGCGTAACATATAATTTTGACATTCGGAATATTTTCTACAAAATATATGAGGTCATTTGCAAATACATTGAAAAGCATAGGTCCCAAAACAGATCCCTGTGGAACTCCCTGTGTGATGGTATAGGAAGGACTGTTAGTGCCGTTGAGTAAAACAAACTGAGTCCTATTCAAGAGATATGATTCAAGGAACTTCAAAGGTATACCTCTTCAAGCCCTCGAAAAATCTATAAATAATCCAAACACATGATCACCCTTGTCTAATCTACAGACGAGTTCATTTTGAAAGGTATTCAGTGCAGTCTCTGTACCCATATTAGTGCGAAAACCATGTTGGCTTGTTGATAAAATGTTATGCTGCGTTAAGAATGTATTCAGCTGATTTTCAACGTTCATTTCAATGATTTTGGAAAAGCTACAAAGTAAGCTGATAGCTCTATAATTTGCAAGTTCATTAGAATCTCCTTTTTTATTGAGAGGCATTACCTATTTACCTCTGCTAGCTTAAGACAGTCTGGAAAAATGCCCATTTCATAGGACTTATTTATCAAGAATACCAATGGCGGACATAAGTAGTGACTAGTTTTTTTAATTAAATTATTTGAAACTTGATCATACCCTGATGAGTTGGATGTCTTCAAGTTATCAATAAGGGTTTCCACGTCTAAAAGTGTGACAGGTTTTAGGAAAAAAGACAAGTTACAACTAGGAATATTCAAACTAATGTGAACTAAATTTTTTTACGGTCTTGAATGATGTCTTTTGTAAAAAGCAAATTGAATTTTATAGCCAAATCCTGATCAGATAATTGCACACCATTTTTCTTTATTTCAACCAATTGTTTTTCTCCTCTTTTTGCACCTTTGAGTTTGTTAATTATGTCCCACGTAGCTTTTGATTTATTCTCAGAATTAATTATTAAGTTGTCAAAATAATTCATTTTTGCCCTTGTTAGTGCCATACAGTATTGCTTCTGACTCTCTCTATACTCGCGATTTTATATTGTGGATCGGTTTGTGACAAATCTGAGAACAAAATCATTCGTTCTTAAAGTTGTATGTGTATATAACTATTGTGAGTTGTAAGCTATATATGTAAGTATGATGCAAATGTATGGAATAAATTCATTTCCAAACAAGATGACTTTCGAAAAAAAATCAAAAACTGGAGTTTAGAACTTTTTTATTCGATGATTTTTTTGACAAGACGACCCTTCGATGTTCAATTCTCAGTAGCAGACCTCTGCTAGATTCAGTTAATCAAATGATAATCCATTTTAATTTCAATCTTCTCATGCAAAATTTTGACTGTTGGATAGACGATCAGTAGACCTTTCAAAGGAGGTGTCACATGACATCTTTTTGTATTTGAAAAAAACGTCCATTACTCCATTACTCCAACACCGGTGACGTGACATCTCTCATATGAATGTCATGAGATGAGGCTTCAAAAATTAGAACTCACGTGTTTTTGGAATTTTTTCAAATGTCGCCCATTTCTGAAATGAGGAATTTATTCCATACATTTGCATCATACTGTATATGCATGTGAATAATTCTAACATCGCAATAGTTTAGACTTCTGGGGAGTTGGTTCCCCAGCGATGGACAAATTTCACGGAAAAAAGTAATAGAGAATCGCTTCTGAACTAGAGCATGTCACATCAACCCTTGAAAAAAGCTATGATTTTACACGAATTCAATACAACCTGAATTAGTCCAACTAGAGCAGGACGCAAAATCAATTCAGAAAATTTCCGGACAGTTTTTTTTTTCAATTAATCACTTTGAAAAAATTTGAAAAAAAATATTCTCAGACAAATTATGACATAGAGAATTCGCATTATCTATGTGATGAAAATATCAATTCTTTCTCGTATTATTCAACAGAAAACAACTACTTTCCTGGCTATATGCCACGACGAATATTGAATTATATCTGTTGAACACACATGATAAGAATTTGATAACAAAATCTTCCGTAATTGACAATTTGCATTCTCCTTCAGATAAAAATGTGTATATGCACATAATATCATATCATATGAAAAGCAAATCATATAAGTAGAGGATGTTCACTTTACAGGGTGTGTCTCTTGAAATTGAGCCCCTTTTTTTGTTTTTGATGGTACGGAAGAATGGTAAATATAAAAATTGGATTGGAATTTTAATTTCAGTGTATTTCATTCTGTCAGTAGATTAATTTTTCTAGATTATTTGGGATTTTTATTCTGCTCGTCTCAATAAATGAAAATATTAGTATTATTTCAATACCTATACTCGTAGTAGTAAGAACAAATCAGAGGAATAACTGTAATGTCGTCGAATTGGGGTGGATTGATCATACACACTGTATACGGTCACTAGCTATTTATTCGTCATACGTATACAAGTATGCTAGAGGTTGTTGCATCGAGCGACATTATGTAATTGATTAATTCTAATCGATATGTAGGTGTATGTCACATACTGCATATTGCTGACCAATGATATTATATGTATATGTTATAATAGGTACCAAATGTAGCACATAACCCCAAAATCTATAAAAGCAAGATAGTAATGAAATAGTTAAATTCGAGTGTTTCCTCAAAAAATTAATTGAAACTGAAATACTCAATAGCAGTCAAATCCACCTAACCGTTGAAGAAATTAAATTTGAATTCTTCTTCTGCAATTTCCAACTCAACTCCGGCTGATGTAGGACGATCTGCTTAATTTGAAAAATTTTTAAAATACAAGGTGTTCTTTTAAAAAATTGAATGTTTACGACAAACAAGAAGTGACTCAATGACACAAATTACAGCTACTAATGCTAAATGTGAGGTATTTATATCTGCAGAAATTTCAGAATTTCTCCTGAACAGTTCATTTTAAATACTGTATGTAGGTTAATCGAGGAGGTGGTACATTCATTATTCTAAATTTTTTGGGATTTTCTCTCCTCGTTTCTATAAAATATAAATATGAATATTATTTCAATATACATGTGGTAAGGACAAATCAAATGATTTGCCACAAAATGTCACTGCGAGTGCGTTTAAAGAATTTTCCTATCAGATACGTCTTTGCTATCAAAATAACCATTTTTTATGTTGAAACCGGGAGCAGATTCGGTCCCAAAACGTCCAAAGATAAGCGAAAATTTGATATTTTTTTCTATATACCTTTATTTCTCTTCTCCAAACTTTTTTCAATACAAATCGTCACTGACAAGCTAGTGAATTTTTCTTTAAGGCTCTCTGATAAGAAAATTCTTCAAACGCAAATTTTGGGGCAAATCATCTGATTTGTCCTCACTACACGTATATTCAAATAATATTCATATTTTTATTCTATAGAAACGTGAAGAGAAAATCACAAAAAAATTTAAATACTGAACTCCATTTTAAATTTATTGTTCTAATATCGAGAGAGAACAGTATTTGTTGTTGGTTTCTTTGCAAAGTTTACAATATATATTTATTGACTGTGATAGCTCAATTTCCGAAAAACATTTTATTTGTTTATTATGTTTATTTCTGTCCTCTGTTGATTCATTATCGACATCTTATTATCAACCAAGCGAAAATCATGGTTTTCATTAGAAATCTAATCTGAAATTTTGATTATTCTTCTTTGAATGCCAATGTACCAATAACGATAACGAAAAACAAATAGTTATTTGTTTTACTAGGCAGAAAAGTACAAGATTTAATGCCGCGGCTGGCGTCTCATAGCCTAGGGGTAGCCGTGGCTAGAAAACCAGCCAAGGCATTACATCTCCTTTTCCGCCATGTGAAACATATAACTTTTTTTCCAAATTCTTTTCAATTCCACGCAAGTCCAAATAATTCATTATTATTTGTTCACCCGAAGTCATTGTCAATTTTCATTACCAATTTGAAGTAATTTGAATCACTTGGAACGTTGCAAAGCAGCAAACTTTTTCTGCCTAGGCAGTAAATGTACACCATTTCTGCCTGTTGAGTGTCATTGAAAGGTCACTCTTGATGTCATTTGGAAAAGAACCCAATTTGCCTCCCAGATAACACAGGATATCCTATGGATATCCTTCTCAAGTCCATTTCAGGTCGGGATATCCTGGGACATGAAATGGATATCCATAGGATATCCGTCAGAGGATATCAAATGGATATTCTGATGCGGATCACCTATGGACGTCCATAAGATGTTCGTTTAGCGAACAAAAATTGTTAATTGAGAATGGTTCAAAACAATACGAATCATCACAAATATCACATGCAAATCACATGTTTATTAGAAATTCAAAGGTAGTTTTCCATCATATAACTATTGTTATGTAGGTATAATATGTTTATAGCCACAATTAAGATATCCGATGCATATATGAATTCATATAAATAACAACACCACAGTTTGGAATTTTTCTCTGTTGTTCAATGTTTTCGTACAAAAATATACAATCACACGAAAATAGCTCTCATATATTTACTTTTTTGTGGTATTCAGATGGACATCCATGAGATATTCATCCATGGATTTATAGCGGATATCCATCAGAAGATATCTTATGGATAGCCATAAGATATCCAAAGAAAACATAAAATCATATTTATGTCAAAATAACTTTTGTTCTTCAACATTTTCGCACAAAAATACGATTTTTCTGAAATAACTTGTATCTCCATTTTTTTTTTCCTTGGGATTGAGATGGAGATCCATAAGAAGATATATTCGCATCCCTGAATTCAAAACTGGGTAGGTATTTTCCCAATGGATAGTAATAAAATATTCTGAAGCAATGAAATATGAATCAATATGGCATTCGCGTGAATGCCAAATTTTCCAAAAGAAAGATGGAAAAATCTAAGTGAATCTAATTCTTGAATTCACCTTAACAGCATTTCGGAAAATAGCTTCATTGTTGCGCTAGGGATAACGCGATTCAAATCCGGCCACCTCGCCTCCTCTATTTATCTCTCAAAAGATTGAATTCAATTCGAATTAACCTCCATGGCTAGAATCGTTCTGATTGGTCTAAAAATGCATCCATGTCGAAAGTCATGGTAAATTGAATTCTTTCATGAGTATGAGCTAAAGCTTAAGGTGGTTCGCTCCTATAACTTTTTCATTATTGTAGGTAGTAAAACGTCAATTGGGTTCATGAATTACAGTTCATTTCATATTATTCGACATATCTACTTGCTTTACCGCACTTTTGGTTTAACCGAGGATGGCATTTTCAAACGGGACACCCTGTATTTTATTCCATAATCGGTTAAGGATTATCATAACGAATTCAACGATACTGTGTTTGATAGGATTTCTACAAACGATTAGAAAGATATTCGCATTTCCATATCCTCAATGAGCATAATTATGAAAACTTCGAATGCCATATCTTCGTAATCGTTTGAAATAACCCTATCCAATCCGGTACCGTTGAATTCGTTATAATAGTTCCTAATTCATTATGGAATAATATACATGGTGTTCTATATTGTTAAGGATATTTAGTAAATATCCCTGAAAAATATCTCATGGATATTTGTGAACAATATCTTATGGATATCCCTGAAAAATGTCTTATGGATGTCCCTGAAGGATATCCTATAGAAGTCCAACTCCTTCCACTCGGCACGTCCATTGGACGTCCATAAGATATACATCGGATATCACTGGATATTCTCTGGATATCCCAAATATCCTAAATGGACGTCCAATGGATGTCCATCGAATGTCCGTGTGTTGACTGGGCAAATATTTGGTCCTCAATAAAAAACTGAAAACTCATCAAGACATCTTATAAGCTGAAACTACATATACTCACCTGCTCTAGGGGTCGCCAACTTCTTGAAAATTTCTAGATCTTGTCTTGAACTTGTCTTGATCTCAAAACAAGATCAAGTCAAGAAGTAATTTTAGTCAAGACAAAACAAGAAATTTTATGTCAATACCAAGATATCTTGTCAAGATAACAAGAATTCTTGAAATGTCTTGACTAAAAATGAAAACGCTAAAAAGTACATTTATCCGTTTATCACTCATGATAAAATAAGAGATAACATCAATATAATGTATGTACTTTCTAGGTTCGTTTCATTATCCTGAAATATGTTTAGCACAAAATAAATCTACTGGAATCTACTGAATTTCTGATAAGGTATATCTACTGATGAAATAAAAATCGAGATGGAACGCAACGCAATGAAAAGTTCACCATGTACGGTGTCACCGGTCATTCATGAAATTTCAAGATCTTTAAATTTCTCGACGCAAGATATATGATATATGATATGTCAAGAAAAACGTCATGACAAGATTTCTCGATTTTTTCTCAAGATAAGACAAGAATTCTTGTATTCAATTGTTTTCTGTCACTTCCGGTTTGTCCGGAAATGACCCATATCATCTAATTTTGAATGGGACTCCTGGTATATTTTAACTCATTTTTTGAAATTTTTCATCCTGAAATTTTCAATTTACAATTTTCAATCTAGAGTGCCATGAATGAGTTAAAACAGTTCCACTACTGTATACTGTATATAAACCCAATGTGTAATATATTTTCGAAATCAAATTTCCATGGAGATTCCAAAAATTGAATTTTACTTGTTCTATTTGAAAAAATATCGTGGACGTCATATCTCGAACGTGGATCGCCCTGTATATTTGACTTTTCTCAATAAAATATGTCGAATGGGAAATTAAAATCGACCTATTGCAGGAAATTCCTCAAAATGAGATATTTTGACTAAAAATGAATTTATTCAGTACTTTACGAAAGCACTATGTATTTAAACTACAAATTCATTATTTTCAATGTGACACCTGTTGTTTATATTTTTTTTGCCGAAATCTTTGATTTTTGTGACCAACTATATTTTCAACTGGAACACCCTGTATGAAAATAAATCACCCAAATTAAAGTATGTATGTACCTGCAGCTATAATTTTGAATAGATGCGATAACACATAAGTGAGATTATGAAGGTATCCAAGAGTAAACAAGTTCAGATATTCGAATAACATTTTGTAGGTGTTGTATTTTCGGCCAAACAAAGTGATAACAATTGATAGTGTATAGTGTATAATATATAACATGAATCGTGGTTCTCTATCGAATTCCAAATATCAACTGGTTGTGGAGTTGAGTGATGAACAAAGAAAGACAAAAATACTGTCATTGAGATTGAGCGACGATATCACTTTGATGATTGGTTGATTTTATCGTTCTTGTCGGAGAGGCACTGTGAAAGGGCGACGTTCTCAAATAAATATTGATTTAACACTGTGAAAGAGCGACGTTATCAAATAGATATTGATTTAACACTGTGAAAGAGTGACATTCTCAAATAGATATTGATTTAACACTGTGAAAGGGCGACGTTATCAAATAGATATTGATTTAACACTGTGAAAGAGCGCCGTTTTTAAATAGATATTGATTTATCACTGTGAGAGGGCGGCGTTATCGAATAAATATTGATTTAACACTGTGCAAGGACGAAGTTATCAAATAGATATTGATTTAACACTGTGAAAGAGCGCCGTTTTTAAATAGATATTGATTTAACACTGTGAGAGGGCGGCGTTATCGAATAAATATTGATTTAACACTGTGCAAGGACGACGTTATCAAATATATATTGATTTGACTGTTCGTGAATGTTCGGGTGGCAGAGGCGAACACTGAGGATGTGCGATGGACTGAAATAGCGGTGGATTTGTATGCTAGTGGGCACTGTGAATGAGCGACGACTCGAATAGTTGTGGATTTGAAGGACCGCGTCGGGAAGGCACTGTGAATGAGCGACATATTCGAATTGCGCTGAACTTGTCCAGGTAGCACAATCAATTGGCTGAATCCTGATTTTATATTGGGCCGATATAGATATATTATGAATGTGAAGTTAATATTGGTCCAATGTGAGAGTTTATCGGAAAAACAATATTGTAATGATAATATTGGTTAAATATTGCCTCAACCTGGGCTAAATGTGGATTATCATCTACAAAATTGTAGCAATATTGATTGAAAAGTTTGTTTACAATATACGTGGAAAAACATATACATGAATATTATAAAATATTGTTTCCCAAATGTTAGTACAATAATATCGTATACAAATTGTTTCCAATAATAATTTTAACCAATATTGCAATTTTGATCAAAAATACTGCCATTGAGATTGAGCGACGATGTCACTTAGCAGTTGATTTGATCGTCCGTGTCGGAGAGACACTGTGAAAGCGCGACGTTCTCAAATAAATGATTTAATTAACACTGTGAAAGAGTGACGTTATCGAATAGATGTTGATTTATCACTGTGAAAGGGCGACGTTCTCAAATAGATATTGATTTAACACTGTGAAAGGGCGACGTTATCAAATATACATATATTGATTTAACACTGTGAAAGGCGACGTTCTCAAACAGATATTGATTTAAAACTGTGAAAGGGCGACGTCCTCTAATAGATATTGGTTTGACTGTTTGCGAATGTTCGGGTAGCAGAGGCGAGCACTGAGTATGAGCGATGGACTAAAATAACGGTGGATTCGAATAAAAGTGTCGCATGGGCACTGTGAATGAGCGACGGCTCGAATAATTGTGGATTTGAACGGCCGCGTCACGAAGGCACTGTGAATGAGCGAATAAGTACTCGAATTGCAGTGAACTTGATGAGTATCCGTGCAATGTGGATTCAGATAAATAATGATTGGCTGTTTTTGTCTACTGTCTCACGTAATGACGTATCTCATAAAAATCGGAATCTGAGATACTTCGTCAAGTGATTTATATTCTTGTACTTCATGATCTCACAAAGTGGCGTAACTCAATATTTAATGGTTTTCGTGCAATTGAAAATCTAATTCCCAGCCTATCTCAAATTATTGGACTACCGAATCTCACGAAGTGACCTAACTATAGGAGTTACGTCAGTACGTGAGATTTTCATTATGTGTTGAAAATGTCGAAAGTGACGTATCTCACATAGGGTTTGTCGCGGAAATCAAAATATCTTGGGTGACGTATATCAAGGTAGGTACTGAAAGGAGGATTGTACAAGTGGAATGAATTTCTGTGTTTTTATCAATAAAAATGAATATTCAGATCTGTTATTCATTTGAATTCACGCGATATCCATGGATGTATCTGAGGCTCTATTAACAAACATGATCTCACGTAGTGACGTATCTCATAACTTTTTTTTTTCGTTTTTGGGGATGCTTTTTCGAAATCTCACCATATCATGACTAGTTCCACCGTCGATTTATATGCAAGCGATATTTTCAACAATAGCCCTCTATAACAAACTTGAACTGGGAAATTTCTTTCGCTACACTTACAAATTCCTTTTCAGACCTTATAAGAAACTATAAACTCATCATCAAAGGAAAAGGGATCGAATCAGATTCGGATCATGAACCATTAACAAGTTCGACCTCTCCCCAAGGTTATAGGTAAGCCTTTTGATAAAAAAATAGATCGGAAATGTCACTTCAATTTTTTTGTATATACCATGATACAATCATCAGACTTGTACATACAGTGTGGGGTCTTCAACTGGTCCCCACCCTGTATAAATGTTTCTTATGTTTCAGTTCGAGCATGAGTGAAAATGAACGTAGAGTGTTCAAACAAGAAAATTGCAGTAGTGACGAGAGTGAGAATGATACTCAACCAAATTTACTTGGCGCCTTACCATTCAGTATTCAGAAAACGAGAATGAGGTAAGTATTCAAATTATAAGCTATGAGCGTATACAGGGTGCCCGTTTTACGAGCTCCACCATGGGTATCTCAGTTATCATAAGAGATACGAGGTCGGTTAAATTAGGGCAAAGTTGCGCATTTTCTGCTGAACATTTATCTGCAAAAAAAATTGATGTGTCATATTCAGTTTTCGTATTATTTGAGGAAAACGGAAATTTGTTATTTTCGTTTTTAGTTTTTCGAGCGAAAACCAAAAGACCTAGAGGTTTCTGAATAGAACATTTTCAAGGCACTTTTTCACATGGAGTTTGAATATGAAATTTTTGGAAAGTTCTTCTGTTTTTCTGATTACAATGATGTATCACACGATATGATCTTTCCTGTTGATCGAAATTGGGAAACAACGTCCCGAATGTCCCGAACCAAAAATAAGTGTCCTTGGGACGTCCCATCCCGTGCATCTCATGCAATGTACGAGCAAGGACGTCCACGGAATGTCCCAGCTGGTACATCATTTCAAATGTCCTAGAAATAGCATCCCTTAGACGTCCCACGTGGTACATATTGTAGAATGTCCATGCAAGGACGTCCTTGGCATGTCTCTTATGGGATATGATTTCAAACGTTCCTTTAGGGACATGCATCGGATGTCCCGAATAGTACATATCCTTGCATGACTTCAAATCTTATATAATGTCGTTTCTAGACAACCATGAAATGTCCCTGATGCACAGACGCGCTTAATATTTCCAGGATCGTATAAAAATCGAAATGTCCCTAAGGGACATCTTTCGAATGTCCCTTAGGAATATCCGTCGGATGTCCCGATTGGTACATGAACTGTACTCTTCTAATGTCCTAGAAATAACGTCCTATGGACGTCCCAGTCGGTACTTTCAATATGTTGTCCTTGCGAGGACGTTAACTTACACCTCGCCGACGAATGATTGCTCGTAGGCTATAAGTACCCCTCTCAATGTCCTTCACGTAAGTCCATTGGACAACCTTGGGAAACTTTTTGGGGACCTTCTACGGACCATCAACTCAACTGGATGTTCTAATCAGTTATGCAAGGGGGACCCAGAAAAATTCAAATTCAAGAATAAATTGTACGTCCCTGGGACATACAATGGACATCCACTGGTACTGGTACTGGTGGGGGACGTTTCCACGTCAGCAACTAGTCCCCAATGGGACCTTTTTGCCAACCCCAAGTGTTTTTCAATGACTGATGTGGTTCGCTCAAGAGAGCTGGCTAACATCCTTTTCAGGCACCGCCCATCAGCTCTCTTTTCAGAGTTTTTCAGCTGTGTTTTGTAGGCTAGTAATGTACTCACTACCATATGCGCAGTGGCAGGCCTGCTAACTATCATCGTTAACCCCCGAGACCGAGGTCTACTTAAGCAGCTGGCCCGCTCTCACGCTCAGCTGGTAGTTTTCCACACCCACCTACATACACGTAGGCTAGTAATGTACTCACTACCATATGCGCAGTGGCAGGCCTGCTAACTATCATCGTTAACCCCCGAGACCGAGGTCTACTTAAGCAGCTGGCCCGCTCTCACGCTCAGCTGGTAGTTTTCCACACCCACCTACATACACCGTCCTACTTCTTCTCTGATGCTCACAACCACATCATCATATCTTTCTGCGTGTTCTGTGTAGGCTTTGTTACTAACTCCATGCGCCACTTTAGGAGCAGCACTGTTAATTGGAACGCAACAGCGAATCGTGCAGGACTATCCCCAGCCGATGCTCCGAAACTTTACAATATTTAATTCGTAAATAAAATATTGAAAAAAGTTCCTTGCCCGTGCTGGAAATCGAACCCACGACCTTGCGGTCGTGAGACGGACGCTCTTCCACTGCGCCAATCCCGGCCAATGGACATCCAACTGATATCCCTCAGCGTTGCTCTGAAGTGCTTGATGAGGAATACTGTAGGATTTAGGTATTCGATAGTTGTCCCAGGGACATAATAATAATAATAATAATAATAAATCGTCTTTATTCATCTTGCAACAATATCAGAAAATTAAATTTATAAAAAATAATTATTGTAGTACGAAGATGAAGAGGTGAAGTGTCAGCTGAAACTGTTTCACAACTTGACCCTTGAAGAAAAAGAAGGAATAAAGAGAAAAAAGGTATAGAATACAATAGTACTATTGAACATATTATAAAGAGAATAACCATCGATAGTTTGATAATCGGAGAAGTCTTGAGCTATGCGAAGTAGAATATAATATATTATATCATGCATCGAAATATCAATCCATCATTCAGTAATGCTTTCAGTTTCTTTACAAAATTTAGTAGATTATAATTATGACATCCCTCATGGATGTCCCTAGTTGGTCCTCAAGTGGGACATTTGTGCGTCCCTCAGACGTCCAATGGACGTCCACGGTACCAAATTCGAACGTCCTATGGACGTCCTGAATGTCCCGACACGACGTCCTAACGATATCCAATTATCCATGGGACATAAGTGTGTTATTAAGGGTGCTTTGGAAGGAACAAACTGAATTTAGACGCAGTTCAATTGAATATGCGAACAGAACTTTTTTTTTATCGCTTGGAGCGCACGAAAGGGAATCCCTATATAACGCAAGGTGTCTGACAGATAATTATGTTTCCTGACAAGGTAATTTCCAACAACGGCGACATACGTTGGCCAGCGCGGTCACGTGATCTTTCTCCGCTGGAATATTATTTATTGGGAACTATTTGATTTTCAAAACTGTACCGATCGATATTGATGAGCTGAAAAAAACCATAACCATCATTTTCAGGACTGAGATAAAAAGACGGGACATCTCGGGAGCAATTCAGAATCTGAGGAAACACGTAGAATTGTGGAAGGTGGAGTATTCGAGAATCTTTTATAACTTTGTGTTGTTTTGCGAAGAATAAACTTCTAGCTCATTACGTCGTTCCAGAAAATGTGAACGTTTCAGATCCAAATTCAAATGAACTGTCGAAATTCAGCTCTTGGCGTTCTTTTCGAAGCACTCTTCGCAAAAATGCCACGAAAAAAAAATTTGTTGCACCAACAAAATAATTTTGGTCATTTTCTTTTTGTTAAATTAAACACAATTTCGCGAAATCACGAAATATACGTTCAACCTAGTCAAAGAGAAAAAATAATTTGATTGAAATATTTGCTTTCATGAACAAAAGTTTCATTTAATAAAACAACATTTATAGTTGACATAAAACAAATTTTGTTGATCCAACTATTATCTCATTGTTCAATCAATCATATGCATTTCGTCTATACGACAAAATTAAATCAATTTTGACAAAGATTCAACTGAATACAACATCATATTTTGTTGAGTCAACAATTATTTCATTGTGCAACCAATCAAAGGTTGTTTTCTATTCGACAAAATTGAATTGATTATGACAAAATTATATTTTGTTGATTCAACACATCACTACCTAGAAATGTGTTGTTATTTCAAAGAAATAACTTTGTTGAACAGAACCCATAAATACATTATTTCAAACAAATATTTTGTTGAATGATTATCTAGTTGCATTTTCGCCACCAGGTGGCGTTTCTTCCAACCTTCCTACGCTTGCCTCGATTGGGGTGTACTTATATCTACCTAAAACCATTTATATAATTATATCAGGCTGTCCTAGGATTTCTTATGACGCTTATACTAGCTAATAGTCTTGAATCGACTGAGGAAATTGATCTCTAATTTCTCATAGTTTTTGAGTCCAGTTATTGTTTTTTTTTTAATTATTCAGCAAAATATATTTTCAATTCAAAATACCATTTGCTTGATCGAAGAATATATATTGTTGTTTTAACATATTCTCTCTGAAAAACTGAAAATTTTGTCACTTGAATGAAATGATATAATCATTTCAATCAACTGAATCGTTCCTAAAAGCAGATATTGTATTATAGGAACAAAATATTCTTTGTTTATTCAACCAATTCCTGCTGTTAATTTGAATCATTAATGAGTTACATCAAATTGATTTTGTATTGAATACTGACAGAAAACATTTGTTGCGGTTACAAAATATTTTGTCGTGGATATATGACACTCAGATTTTGTTGTAATCACAAAAATTTTGTAGTTTCAAACAAAAGTTTTTTTTCTGTGTAACGTCAAGGAAACTACAGTGAGAGATTCGAATTCCTTTTGAAAAAGTACCTCAAGAATGTTCCAATCAGAAACAGAAAAAATGAAAACGAAAATTATAAATTTTCGTTTTCTTCCAATGAATCAAAAACTAAAAATGACATATCAAATTTTCTTGCAGATGAATGTTCAGCATGGGAATGCACAACTTTGGTGAAGCTCGAAAAACGGACTCTCTGTGTACAGAACATATATTTTTGTTATTCTTATTCATTTTTTGTGGTCACCTATAGCTACTATTATATTCTCACACCTATTTTCATTCTCTGAGTATCTTTTGTATATTTTTTTTTCGTTTTTTTTCCTATTAAAAATGTGTACCCAATCGGTCAAGCCGTTTAGTAGTTGACGAATCTACCGCATCCAATTGTATTTTTAGATCATCCAGAAAAAAAAAGATAAGTACGGAAGGATAATTCTTAGTACCCGTTGTCCTATTATTAGTTTTCCCGTAAGAATGAAGCAATTTCCCGCAGTAAAAAGTAAACTATGTTTATCAGGGATAATGTCGGCTTCTAATGGTGTAATCGAGGGTGTAATAGTTTTTCTAATCGATCCAATAGTTTCGGAGCCTATTCAATACAAACAAACAAACAGCCTAACAAACAAGCAAATCTTATAAAATTAAATCTCTGGTAATAGTCCATGCGCAAACCCTTACGAACTATATGTCATCAATTTTATAGTTTCCTTTCTCCTCCTACCTAGCAAGCCTGATGATGACTCCTAGGAGTCGAAACATGTAGCACATATGATTTTATTAAAATTTACTTGGAGCGAGACTTTGAGTTTGTTCTCTTAATTATCTTATAAAATTAGTATAGGTATCGGAGAAATTCTTGCAGAACGGTTTCCATAGTATGCAAAGTTCTATCACTGGTATTTATACAGGGTGTTACATAATTCAATACAAATATTTTAATGACATATTCCTGGGGTCAAAATAAGACTTTTTTTTCCTATAAACATGTGTCTTAAAATCCACCCCCTCCAAGCTACAGACATTGCGTGTAATGGTAAGTTGAGGAAAGTGAATCGATTGTGACATGACGGTTATGACATACCACAATGTCAGTTTGGCATAAAAGATATTAATTAATCATTAGTTATCAGAGACAAACATAATCATAGCTCACTAAGTTTTTTTAGTATAATAATTTGAAAATACACCCCTTTCATTTACTAGCGATTTTCTCTAAAACGGTTAGCTAATTCAAGAAAATGCAAGAGACTGAAATGTATGATTTTTTAGTGGCCAATTCAACGATGATGTTTGAATTCAAATTTTTTTGGAGGAAATAGAAAATGTTTGCCATCAAATCTGTATGCAACCCTCATTCACCCCTTTCGATTCGAGTTACCTCATTTTTGAATCAAGAAATGAATAGATCGTCTAAAAATACAAGTGCCTGTGAATTTTCAAAATATTTGTTGCATAATTGTAGCCACAATTCAAAATTTAAGATTTTTTATGCGCATCTTGCGATGTCTGTAGCTTGGAGGGGGTGGATTTTAGGACACATGTTTATAGGAAAAAAAAAGTCTTATTTTGACCCCAGGAATATGTCATTAAAATATTTGTATTGAATTATGTAACACCCTGTATATTTGAAATGTGTACTTTTGTTTTTAGGAATAAGGCAAAGCTCAATTTGAAAAGTGACCTTCATAATTATAACATAAGGAAGAAAAATTATCATCACGTACCTTCTGCAAAACTCAGAATCAGAGAGAATGCACCAATTTTTTTAGCACAAAAGCTTATCAATAGACTAACCAATAATTTGAAGACTCTCGTGAAGATAAACGATGCTCTTCTGAAATATCAACAATTTTTCCTCCCTTGGGAGTCCCCGTGAGATTTACCCGTCGAGATGGGGCTTCGCACCCCTACGTGGTCACTATGGAGACCTGCAGAACATCTCTTTCCAAAGACTCGTTCATCCAACGAACCGCGAGGCTCTGGAACACATTGCCAAGGGAGGTGTTCCCCGAGGCATATAACCTCCAGAAATTTACGAAGAACACCAATTCCTACCTTATTTCCCTTGGTTCTTACGATGTTTTCTGAACATTACAAGATAACCCTTTTCGTGGGAACCAGAACATTGAAAAAAACTTGAGGATGCAATGATATTTCACTGTTTTGTTCTCTTGTCTTGAGTATTCCTATATGGTTTCATTATCTTAGCCCATCATTAGCCGCGAATATAAGGATATATGTATAGTTCCCGTATTATGAAGTATTTCCAAGAACTTATACAGGGTGTTTCAGACTTAAATGTACATACGATACCTGTAGAAAGAGGACACTTCGGTGGTTCCAAATCACCCTCCATCGATATGTCTACCGTCTTTGATAAATGAGATACAGGACGTTACCTTGATATTGGCAAAATCTTCATCTGGTTATAACTTCTGAACCACTTTGTATATTCTATCCATACTTGGTAGAAATATTTAACTTATATTACCCATCAAGACCAAATGAAAATCCGGATCAGAATTCAGGTCCGTCTTGAGGAAAAACAGAAATCTTCTTTTATTTCAAAAACAACACTCTGTATGGCAAAATTTTATTGATCGGTTTTTATATTTGGATATAGCGAGAAAAAATGAATGAAGTGACCTACTTTTCACGAGTGCGCATCCAATTTGGAAGATGGTTTATTATCATGTTCTGAATTATTCAGCTCCGTTTCGAGGCATTTTTATTGAACTCATAATTCAAAACCCAATTTTTATACAGAAAAATAACAGTCTCCAAAGTTCAACATCATTAGAGTCAAATTTGGTGAACTATCGATAAATTCGTTTGTTTGACAGAATAATTTGTCGATGATTTTAAAAATTTTCCAGGACTCATTTTATACTTCACTATTTATTCATAAGCTGCGATAAAGTAGGCTGTGAAGGAAAAATGAAAATTCTGACAGTTCATTATCACTATAGTTGCGATATTATTGGTAAAGTTATTGTAGGCACAATTATGAACACTTTGAAATGTAACAACCCAATACAAGCACCAGAAATAATTATCTTAACATTACCAATAATATCACACTATAGTGATTATGACCTGTCAGAATATCAGATTTTTTTGCACAGCCTACTTGACCGCAGCTCGTGAATTAATAGTGGAAAATAAAATGAGCCCTCAAAAATGAATGATACCATAGACAAGTGATTCTGTCACAACAAATCTATCGATAGTTCACCTAATTTGACTCTGATGATGTTGAATTTTGAAGACTGTTATTTTTTTGTATTAAAATTGAATTTTGAATTATAAGTTCAATAAAAATGCCTCGAAATGGAGCTGAATATTTCAAAACATGATAATAAACCATCTGTCAAATTAAATGCGCACTCGTGAAGAGTAGGTCACTTATTTAATTTTTTTCCGCTCTTTCCAAATATCAAAACAGACCTACAAAATTTTGCCATACAGGGTGTTGTTTTCGAGATAAAAGAAGTTTTCTCTTTGTCCTCAAGACGGACCTAGATTCTGATCTAAATCTCCATTTGGTTTTGATAATAATGGTAATATAAGTGGAATATTTCAACCAAGTATGAATAAATTATACAAAGTGGTTCAAAAGTTATAACCAGATGAAGATGTTGCCAAAATCAAGATAACGTCCTGTATCTTAGTTATAAAAGAAGGTAGACATATCAATGGGTGGTGATTTGGAACTACCGCAGTGTCCTCTATCTACAGGTATCGTATGTACATTTAAGTCTGAAACACCCTGTATAACCTCCAAAAGTTCAAAAGAAATTTCAACACCTACCTCCTCTCCTTAGCCTTCCTAGGCACGCACGATGCTCTTCAAACATCATAGGAATTTCAATTCGTGCGCTCCAAGAAGAAAGAGGAAAAAAAAATCTTGAGTCATTTTTCTAAAACTATTTACTCATATTCGGCAGGAGATATGCTTATATAAGCCCGAAACATTTACCTTTGAGTGATCTTTGTGGAGATGACTATGGGTTTTCAGCTATGATTACGATAATTCTTCAAATACGAATTTATATTACTTATTTATAGGTATAGCCTGATGGAAATATATTTGAAAATTAATTAAAATTATGGAAAATAGGAAAATTACACCCATTTGATCTACCATTTTTAGTATCTAGTTAAATCTTATTATAGAAGAAAGTTATTTAAATAAATGTCCCCTTTATAATATTAACAATTATTCTACTGTTTTTTCTAGGGGAGCAATTCCTTCGTATGGAAATATAGATGAGAAACATTTGACTACAAATGGTAAAGAAAACATGTATGATATACTGCAAAAGTACTCCAATCTTGACGATGCAGTTACAGAAAATACGAGACTGGTAAGAACCTATCTCAGATAATTTCCATACACAGGGTGATTTACCTAGGCCACACATAATAAATTTTCCAACTAGCAGTTGCAAACCTTGCAAATTGGTGTGCTGTTATAATCGATCATTTCCAATCTACCTGAAATATTTTTAGTCCTTCAGCTATACAGGGTATACCAGAAGTCGGCGTGACCTACATTACGCTCGTTAGATAATATTATACTATTACCATTTTATAAATGAGTTGATGATTCTGTAATAGAAAGAAATCAACTTCGAATGAATCTCTTCAAAGAAAAGCTTCTGATATATACTCCACATTAAATGTAATGTAAGTGGAAATGTATTCAGTATAGCTAATGTCTCAGTCTCCTGTTGAGGAATTTACAGTCAGTTGTTTATTTGAACAGAGAAGGCATGGTTATAGAGGCCGAAATTTTGGATAACAACAATGATAAACAGGTATACTTACCTCTCACCTCCTTTGATATTTTAAAACAAGAAATAGTATGTTATTCAACATTGTTTAACACGCACAGCGTGACAGTTCCCCAAGAGTATCAAGTTTGTATTGTGAATCATACGAAGAATCACTCAAAACACCCTTGTACCGATTTTCATCATACGAATAGATCGCATCAACCACTCAATTGAAGAAAATGAATCAATCATACACACTGTATTTTTGTATTATAGTTGCCTGTTAAGAAAGTTGGATTCGAAGACAGCTTCCAGGAAATTAGAAAGGAAAAGACCCAAACAAATAGTTCTCTGGTTACCATGTAAGTTTACTAATTACTCTTTCTTACTATAATTAGTATTTCTTCAATTTATTATTTCATATTGATTCAATCATTTTTATGTCATCTATACAAGTGGAATCAAGGAAATGCTATCACCCATATTGAGGATTATGTAAAGTTCATCCAAAAATGATGTCTGTAGGTTAATCGAGGAGACTGTACATTCATTGTTCCAGATTTTTCGGGATTGTCTCTCCTCGTTTCTATAAAATAAAAATTTGAATATGATATAAAGAAAAGACACTTCGACAAATCAAAACTAGCTGAACATATCCTTACTGAAGATGGACAACATATATGGCAGAATGGAATAATATTAAAATCATCGGAAGAGAAGATAACAAGCAGAAGAGAAGAATCAAAGAATCTGCTTGCATTCTTCTAAACGGAGACAATAGCATTGCTTCCTGTTCCACAGCTTTGCAGATGATAGTACCCTCCATACTGCGTTCTCTTCCAGAATTCCCATTCCTTCCCAGGAAACTAAGAACTCACGGCGCAGGCAGGTCAATGCTGTCAATGAAGATCTTGCTGAAATCACAGCCTGGGGAACAAACAACCTAGTTGTATTCAACGCCACCAAAACTCAAGCCTGTATTTTCTCTAGAAAGGCGGAACTCAGTATGCCTGATATTGTAATGTCTGGCTCCACCATCCCCACCAAGCCCACCATATCTATGCTCGGTATTTCCATCAGCAACACTCTTTCATGGGATAATCATGTCAGATCCATCGCCAAAGCTGCTTCACAAAAACTCGGATTCTTGTTCCGTGCGAAAAGTTACTTTACACCTCAACAGCTTCTCATGATCTACAAAGCGCAGATACGGCCTGTTCTAGAATACTGTTCCCACATATGGGGTTCAGCAACAAAACATACGCTGATGCTCTTAGATTCCATCCAGAGAAGAGCCATTCGCCTGGTGGGTGACGCCACACTCACTCACTCTTTGACATCATTGGAACACCGTAGAAAGGTCGGCGACCTTTCACTTTTCTATCGATACTTCCACGGGAAATGTTCTTCGGAAATCTCTGCTATCATCCCTTCACTAGCAATACCAATCAGACGAACTAGACAAGCCCAGTCAGCACATCCTTTCGTTGTCAACCTCGAAAGATGTCGAACAGCACTTTATCAAGACTCCTTCATCCATAGAACGGCTAGGCTCTGGAATTCATTGCCTGTGGAAGTATTCCCAACAACATATAATCTCCAAAAGTTCAAAAACAATTCTAATACCTACCTCCTGTCCCTATCCTCCCTAGGAACGCACGATGTTCTTTGAACATTATTGGGATTCCCTTTCGTGCGCTCCAAGCGATAAAAAAAAAAAAAAAAAAAAAAAAAGTTGATATATATAGAACATCATGGTATTCACTACTGAAATCTGAAAATGAAAACGGTAAATTCATATCAATTTATGAAAACATCCTGTACCTAACTCATTAACGTCACAAATTGTCACTGAGAACTGGAAAGTGTCAAGACAAATACGAATTTGCTATTCAAATATCCATTTTTTATGTTGAAAACAGGATCAGATTCGTTCCCGAAACGTCCAAAGCTAAGTGAACATTTGATATCTCTTCTATATACCTTTATTTCTCTTCTCCAAGCCTTTTTCAATACAAATTGTCACTGAAAAGCTAGTGATTTTTTCTTTTAGGATATCTGATAGGAAAATTCTTCAAACGCAGTGGCATTTTGGGGCAAATCATCTGATTTGTCCTTACTACACGTATATTGAAATTAAATTCATATTTTTATTTTATAGAAACGAGGAGAGAAAATTCCAAAAAATCTAGAATAATGAATTATCCAAAGAGTTTTTCATGGAAAGTTATTTGACTAAAATAAAAATACATTCTGATACTTGATTCACCATCAATGTCTGTAATTCTCTTTATTCATCATGGAAAACAACATAAGATCCATCGCGGAAGGTGCTTTGGAAAAATTCAGCTCTTTATGTAGAAAAAAAGCTACTTTATACCTCAATAGCTTCCTATGATCCACATAGCACGACATATACGGCACGTTTCAGAATACTGTTCCCACATATGAGGTACAGCACCCAAACATACGCTGATGCTCTTAGATCCCATCTAGAGATCGACCAGTCATTTTCCTGGTGGGTGATGCCACACTCACTAATTCCTTGATGTCATCGGAATACCGTAGGGAAGTTGGCCTCTCATTTATCAATTGATACCTAAATATACGTCTACGGAGTATCTGCCATAATTCTATCACTAGCAATACCAGTCGAACGTACTCTACAAGCCCATCAGCATATTCTTTCGTCGAACAACTCTCTATCAACACACGTTTGTCTATAGAACAGCGAATTTTCGGAAATCTTTGCTTTGTAGGAAAGTATTCCCACAAAATGTATAAGTTTGAAGAGTTCAGAACAAATTCCAATATCTCTCTTCTCTTCCTATCCAGCTCAGCTACGTAGTGTGTCTCACGAAGATAAAAGAGATTATCTTTAGTGCGATCCAAAAGATTGAAAAGACAATATGATTCTATGATAGAACAGCGATAAAACGAATAAGAGCTAGCAAAATAGGAAGACAGCTAGAACAATTGATAAGAAAATAAAACATATGGACAAACTGAACACAAAAACAGATGAATTAGCGACAAGACAAAAAGCAAGGACAAAACTACACGATGTGTTGAAAAAAATCGAGTCCCTCGTCATATTGTACCATCAAGAGACGATAATAATCGCTTCCTATTTGATTTCATCATCGAAGTGTCTCAATAACAATTGCTGAAAAATCTGTCACGTTTATCATGTTTTTTTCAACTTATCTTAGGCGATAGCTCGACCTTATGCACATAAAATATGACAAACACTGTTGCTCTTTCACATTTCCGGAAAATGTATGATGAAACTTGTCGCGAAATTGAATCAGTTGAGAAATATAAAAATAATATATAATAATATAATATAATAATATAATATAATTTGTTATACATGGGTATGAAACAGGTATTGATACTTTTAGTCATGATGACTGATATTTTGTTTCCTTATTTATCATGGCCTACCAAATGTGTAGATGTTTTTACTGTTTTTTGCATGGTTTCATGTGGAAATTGAACAAAATTGAACAAATAACATCCCAACAGAACAGGCTCTGTTATAAGGAAGTACATAATTAAATACCTATACGTAAATATATCATCATTCAAAATATATCAACAATTGTAAGTTGGCAAACAGAGAATTTCTTATCAGAAAGTAACAAAACATAATATCTAACTCAATGTAAAAACCAATCAAAATGAAACAGAGAAATACTTTCAAAATTCAATTCCTAACCAAATATTATCTGAATAATGGAAAAATAACTTTGTTAATCAGTTAAATATTTCCTGTAGTGATCAGAGATATAGATGTTGCATGACATACATGTTTACAAAAAGAAAATAGATAATCATATTAAAAGAGAAATACTATATGAATTACAATCAAACTGAGAACAACCAATACTCATCATGAGATAATCATTCAGAAATTGAATAAGTTTAAATACTCAAAACTACTATTGCATTAGAAATTTGAAATAATGAAATACTTTGTGGAAATAAACACTAACTATTTATCACTATTTCTATTAATGTTGAAATTTAGTGCACAATGGTATATGATATACTGTGTGTGCACTAGTGCATTCATCCAAGTAACCATTTACTTGAAGGATAATTTATTTTTGGTCTCGTTTTTATTCATGTACCTAACTTTATGTAGGAAAGTTTGTGTTAGTAGGGTTATTTGAGATAGGTAATTTTCACTCTGTTCTCCATTATCAAGTCATTTATTTTATTTTTAGTTTTGTGGTATGGATTGTTTCTTATATTTTTTGGCAACTGGTTGTAGATTTTGGGTCCTACACAATATACGTGACTTTGGCATGCAGTGTGTTTAGGATTTTGTAAAAGAACATTATTTTGTGATATATTTCTCGTACCAAGGTTGTGATTAATACTTGTTTTGTAGTAGGACGATATTAACATGAATCTGATCACCGATTTTATGTATAGTTGGTTTGGAGTTAGTAACATACTTTGTTTGTATATGATTTCAGTAGGATACCTTTTTTTCTTAAATAACATTATCTTTATTATGTATTTCTGGGCAATTTCCAATTTAGACATAATTGTTGAGCCAGCATTTCCCCAAACTACTAGTCCATAGTTATGGCATAATGATTCTTTTGTATTATTGCTCTCTCAGGCCTTCTACAGTGTCATTCATAAAGTCGGCATCATATTATGGGAAAAAACTTCTAATAGTTATTTATTATACAAGGGAAACGATCGTAGGCCCAGGCCATTTTTTAAATTTTTTGAAGCAAAACGCCAAAAGTCGAATATCAAAATAAATTATTCAAAGTTTTTCCCATGTGATGCTAACTTTATAAATGACACCTGTATAGCTCTAAATATGTACAGGGTGGGCCAAATTCGATGGGATTTGGGGTTTTCTCTGAAACTATCAGTGCTAAACAAAAACCGACCACTGTGTCCTGAGCTTGATTTTCGTGAAAAAAATAATGGCGCAAACCTTGATTGTCTATCTTCCTTGGCTGCCGAACTACAGAGCGTTTTTGAGATTTTACCTTTTATTGGTGACGTCATTATCTCGATCACCGTGAGTCCTGTCAAAAAATGAATAACACTTTCTCATAGCAATCTTTTGAGTTGAATTGATTACTGATAAGAGCAAAATTATTCATCGAACAGTTTTCGAGATATGAACCTAATTTAATTTTTTTAAATGGGACACCCTGTAAATTATTTCACCATTCGATCATAATTTCAATTACCTTTCGAACGATATATCATATGCTACAGTTACTTTGAGAACAAGTGGTTGTTTTTCGAAAAATCTGATATGAGTCCATTAAAAACTGAAGAAAAATATAATAACTAACTAGCTTTATCAAATTCACAAATATTCACGTTTATTTGATAATTATCATTCAAAACTGTGAGAAAGTTCGAAATATTCAGTTCAACTGAGGTGCGAATTGTTTCCTATTGTCGTCTTCCAATTGCATTTCATTATGTTCCTTATACTTCTCAAGAAGGCCATGGAGAAATGACAACCATAATCCATCAATTATTATTGTCAACTGTGACGCTTATTCACAAAAAATGGTTCAATTTAGTGATGAAGAGAAATATGATATGCTCCAGTGTTTTATCGAAAGTGGAGAAGATGAAAACTTAGCTTCTGAACTTTATTTCAATAGGTAAGTGATAGAATAATCGACAGTGAAACGGTTGTCCAAAATTAACAGTCAAATCATCTTATAGATACCCAGAGAAAATACAACCAAACCCAAAAATATTCAAAAGGTTACAGTCAAATTTGAAAGATTTTGGATCTTTTGTCAAACCTCGCCCAAAAATGCCTGTGAGACAATTCCAAAGAATATCTTATTATTTTCAACATGATGGGGCGCCAAGCCATACATCATGTGATACTAGGAATTATTTGAATGTTCAATTTGGAGAAAATTGTATAGGTATGTTACTCAGAACTATTGTAAAACGCATATATATATTTCTATCATGATAGCATTGAAAGTTTCTTCTAAATTATTTAATGCACCAAAGTAGACGTTAGAATAATTAGCTCATTCAAATATTATTTCATTTGTAGGAAACAATGGTCCTATTTTGTGGCCAGCAAGATCCCCTGATATCACCCCTTGCGATTTCTGGTTTTGGGGTCATTTGCAGAATATGATATGGGTGATTCAAAAGTAAGCGGCATCCTTTCAGAGGCGTATTCCTTGCTTGAAAATAAGGCAAAAAGTTCCTATTGATAAGGATCCGAAAATGCTTCCTAAGGGAGCTACGGCCCTTTGAATAGGACACCTCAAAGACGGTTTTTTCTCTATAACTTTAAAATCCTTCACAACAAATTTTTAAAAATTGGTGTACGGCATAAACATTCGATGGTAAATAGGACTCCGTATTCGAAATTTCCGAATTTCATTCAGGGGCGTCACATGCGGGAGAGGGTAAGTGTAAAAATATCCCTTCTTCTCCGGATATTCAGGTTACTGTGATTTTGTTTGGAAATTATTTCGAATACGGAGTCCTATTTACCATCGAATGTTTATGCCGTACACCAATTTTTAAAAATTTGTTGTGAAGGATTTTAAAGTTATAGAGAAAAAACCGTCTTTGAGGTGTCCTATTCAAAGGGCCGTAGCTCCCTTAGGAAGCATTTTCGGATCCTTATCAATAGGAACTTTTTGCCTTATTTTCATGCAAGGAATACGCCTCTGAAAGGATGCCGCTTACTTTTGAATCACCCTGTATAGAGAACCATCTAATAACATCCAGGAATTGGAAAACAGAACGTTAGCTGCGTTTCGAAAAATAACTCCTATAATGATAAGAAATGCCACGAATGCTGTCAAAAGAAGATGTCAGAAGTGCATAGATGTCAATGGAAGACAATTTGAGAATGTATTTCAATGATTCTTCCCAAGTTTTTTTCATATTCTTATAATAATACTTACTTGATAAAATTATTGTCGATCTACTCCCTGAATATAAAGATTTTCGAAAAACAACCACTTGTTCTCAATGTAACTATAACATATGATACATCGTTCGAAAGGTAATTAAAATTATGATCGAATGGTGAAATAATTTACAGGGTGTCCCATTTAAAAAAATTAAATTAGGTTCATATCTCGAAAACTGTTCGATGAATAATTTTGCTCTTATCAGTAATCAATTCAACTCAAAAGATTGCTATGAGAAAGTGTTATTCATTTTTTGACAGGACTCACGGTTGATCGGGATAATGACGTCACCAATAAAAGGTAAAATCTCAAAAACGCTCTGTAGTTCGGCAGCCAAAAAAGATAGACAATCGCGGTTTGCGCCATTGTTTTTTTCACGAAAATCAAGCTCAGGACACCGTGGTCGATTTTTGTTTAGCACTGATAGTTTCAGAGAAAACCCCAAATCCCATCGAATTTGGCCCACCCTGTACATATACAAACACAAAGTGTCTGATGGTCCGGATTCAGTATGGTATGAGAGCGTATAGAAAAAATTAAACATTTTTCAGACATGGTGTCACTGATTATCGATTCAATGTTTCCTTCACGTTTCTAATTGTGGAATTTTAAAGACAGCATTTCGAGCCGAATCATCAGATATATGGAAATATTACTGATATTTTCATTTATCTAGACGGTGAGAGAAAATCAGTGAAAATGAATTTTCAAGTTGAATAGAGTTCAATGCCTGGGGATCTTCATTCCCGTACTCACAAATTGTGAGCCCCTGAAGGGAACCATCAGCAGCGTTGCCAGGCAACACTTTTAGTTCCTTGGATTAACAGTATCTCTTTATGGTCCTAGGAGCTAAAGTGACACTTCAGTGTCATATTTTGATATTTACGATGAAAAATATTGCAAGGCGATCAGATAAAAACATATACCTAGTCATGGGAAGAAATCAGAGATATATTAACTGAAATCAAAAACAAAAGCAGCTGTGGCGTCGATAATATTCCTGCCAAGTTGCTTGGTATCTTCCCTGAATGTATCCTAGATATACTGGTTAAGTTGATAAATGATTCATTTGAAACAGGAATATTTCCGGAGTGTCTTAAAACAGCACTTGTTATTCCGATATATAAGACTGGGAATCAGGAGAATCCATCAAACTTTCGACCTATATCGTTGTTATCTACTCTCTCGAAACGGTACTGTTTGAAAAACTGGTCAAAAGACGGCTGTCATCCTTTTTAATGGAACAAAATATATTGAATTCTAACCAATTTGGTTTCCAAGAAAATAAAGGTACAAAGGACGCAATTTTTTCCTTCTTGGAAAAAATTTACACTAGTCTGAATGAGGGGGATGTAGCAGCAGCAGTATTCTGTGACTTCTCGAAAGCGTTTGACTGTGTGAATCATGAAATACTGCTGCATAAACTGTACTGCTATGGCATCAGGGGCACGACCCATGAATGGTTTGCGTCATACCTCAAAGGCAGGAAGCAAATAGTTAGGAAAAACAACATATTGTCAGTTGAGGGTTCAATTAGTAATGGAGTATCGCAGGGGTCTGTACTAGGACCAATTTTATTCCTGCTATATATTAATGATATTTCTTGGCTACCAATTTCTGGTACATTTACCCTTTTCGCAGACGATGCAACTTTGATATGGTCAGATAAATGCCCACAGAACCTATTTGAAATTATTTCTCATGATATTCCCTTAGTTACAGAGTGGTGTGCAGCAAATAAGGCCACCTTTAATTTTAAAAAAACTAACCTTCTCACATTCAAATGTACGTTACAAAATTTAAAAGTCGAAAACGAAATTATAGAACATAAAGATTGTAATAGATTCCTGGGACTCAAAATAGATCAACTGAAATGGGGAGATCACATTCAACACATTAAAAATAAAATCTCAAGTGGAACCCATGCGGTTAGAGTCATAACGAATGAATTGGGGACTAAGGCAGCCCGAGTAGCCTATTATGCGCTTGTCGAGTCTCACTTGAGATATGGTTTGCCTTTTTGGGGAGCATGTAGTGAATATCAATTCAAGGCAGTGTTCATCATTCAAAAAAAAGCATTGAGATATTTATGTAAGGCAAAATTAAATGATTCCTGCAGGTCAATGTTTGTGGAACAGAGAATCATTCTATTCATTTTGGAAACTGTTTGTTTAATTCACAAGAAACGGCAGAAATTGGCCAATAAAAATGTGAAACATCAATATAATACAAGGACACATACTAATAATATCAGACTACCCATACCAAATTCGACTCTTGTAAAAAACTCCTTTGTTTATAATGGGCTCAAGTTATTTAATCACCTACCTGATGTGATCAAGGGTATTTCAATACATTGCAGATTCAAAAAAACTGTAAAAAAATTACTGATCAAAAAGGCATATTATGCCGTTGACCAATTCCTAGCAGATACTACTTTCTAAGTTGTTTATTTTCCAACTGACTTTATTGATCCCCCACAAGCAGGCTCTGCCTCGACATAATTTAAGCTTTAAATGTATTGTCTAGTGTTTGTTTCTTGTTAGTTTATTATTTATAATGTTGTCTTCATTTACCAACGTATAAGTACTTGTAATGACTCATATTTATATTATTCGATATTTTTTCATATTTTACATTTTGATCGTCCATGCTTTGTTACGAGAATCTCATTCTTAAACAATAAAGCACTTTTTGACTTTGACTTTGACTTTGTGTAATCTTTGGCTTTTAAAGAAAAAATAATTCAAAAACACGCAACAAAAAGTGCAACTTCAAGTTCACTACAGTGCCATATTCTGATATTTGAAATGAACAATATTCCAGGGCGATTACAGAAAAACATATACTTAGTCATGATTATTTTTGATCTTTGGCTTCTCAAGAAAAAATAACTTACAAACACACAACAAAAAGTATTAGTTCAAGACCATTTGAAGAATGTAGGTACCATTATTTTTCAGATTCGCGGTATGGAATACAACAATGGGAAGTTCTTTGCTAGCCATGGCATGGGGAATCGAGAAAAGTGGACTGTTTCCTGGGATTCTCATAAATATCATCATCGCAGGACTGTGCACTTATACCGCTTACATTCTACTCAGCATAAATGCTAAACATGGTGAGTTCACTCACTTCCGGACATGCATTAGGTACTGGATACAGGGTGTTTCATATTGTAATCAGGAAAATGTAACAGTCGATAGAACTCAAAAAAATTGAAAGAAACGTTCAAGTATGTGAACTTGTATGTTTTGGAGTTTCATCGTTTTTGAGCTATAAGGAGTTAGAAGTTTTTTGAGAAATGGAGTTGGTTTTTTCAAAGAGCTCAAAAACTCCTTAGCTGATTGTTGTTTTGACGAAACTAGATTCACCATGATCATCCTAGTGGTGCCTCAAAGGTCTACCTGATTAATATTCATAATAAAAATCATTTTGCCCCATTGTTTCTATCTACCAACTACAGACCGATCGCACTGCTATCTATTATTTCGAATATCATGGAGAAAGCTATCAACATCGAGCTCATGAAATACCTGGAATATGCTGGTATTATCAACGATAGGCAATATGGCTTCCGTCATCAGAGATCAACTGGTGACCTGCTCGCTTACGTCTCACATATATGGCAGCAATCTATTGAAAAATATGGTGAAACCTTAGCCGTGGCGGTTGATATCTCCAAGGCATTCGATCGAGTCTGGCACCACGGACTCCTCGCCAAGCTTCCATCTTATGGCTTCCCTTCCCACATATGTTCTCTACTAGCTAGTTTTCTCTCAAACAGGTCTCTCCATGTAGTGGTCGACGGAGATTCATCTGACTCTCTTATCATGAATGCTGGTGTTCCGCAATTCCAGCACCAACACTATTTCTACTCCATATCAACGATTTGTTGAAAGCAACTTCATGTCCAGTACACATCTTCGCGGATGATAGTACCCTCCATACCGCCTTCTCTTCCAAGGCTCCAATTCCAGCCAGGTAAATCAGAAACGAATGAGGGAGAAATGTTGACAAAATGAATATGGACTTGGCAACAATTCTCGAATAGGGATCTAATATTTTCGTAGAAAACACAACACAAGCATGCCATTTCTCTATAAAAGCCGATCTCACTGTGCCCAACATGAGCTTGTCAGGAGTAACCATACCTTTGAAGACATCCATTTCGATGCTTGAGATTACTATCAGCAATGACCACCTTTCTTGGGAAAATCACGTGAGAACAATTGCTGAAAGTGCATCCCAAACACTTGGTTTTCTGTTTCGGGCCAGAAGCTATTTCACTTCCAGTCAGTTGCTTATATCATCTATAAGGCACAGATCCGACCTGTCCTGGAATACTCTGTTCCCATATTTGGAGTGCAGCACCCAAACATACCCTGAAACTGTTGGATTCTGTCCAAAAAAGACAATTCGTCTCGTGGGTGATGCCTCGATCACAAACTCACTCACTTCTCTTGAACACCGTAGAAAAGTTGCCGATCTGACTCTATTTTATAGATATTTTCATGGACGATGCTATTCTGAAATATCAACAATTGTTCCACCCTTCGCTTCGCTCCGCATCTCTTCGAGGTCACTTTGGAGACTTGCAGGACATCTCTTTCCAATAAAGACTCGTTCATCCAATGAACAGCGAGGCTCTGGAACACATTGCCAAGGGAAGTGTTCCTCGAGGCATATAACCTTTAGAAATTTAAGAAGAACACCAATTCCTACCATATTTGCCTTGGTTCTCACGATGTTCTCTGAACATTACAGGATATCCGTTTCCGTGGGAATCAGGAAATAAGAAAAACTAAGTTTCATATTCTCATTCGATTCAACAATAGAAGATACAACTCCCTGGTTTCATACATTTTTTCGAGTCTGAACAAGAACTGTCTTATAAACTCCTATCCGAAATTCAAAAATGACTCAGTTGTACACTTACTGGGTGGACCATTAAAATATTCAACCTTTTGAGTTAACTCGTGAATGGGATGTTCGATTTTTCTCTCGATTTTATCATTGTAATCTGCAGAAAAAAATACTACTATTTTTTGTAGCTCCATTAATAACCAAGTTAGCAATAGTGCCAACTAGAATTTGAAAACCCTGCTTATTCATCATTAGAAGA
Organism: Phaedon cochleariae; assembly: GCA_918026855.4. NCBI lineage: Eukaryota > Metazoa > Arthropoda > Insecta > Coleoptera > Chrysomelidae > Phaedon > Phaedon cochleariae. Next base: position 7,423,958 of record OU896710.1, on the reverse strand, counting down.
TATACAGTGAGTACTGAAAGGCTGAAAAAATTTTGTCAAAAGCATGATATGGACATTGGGGAAAGAAAGGTCAGACATGCCGATTGTCTTGTGTTGGTCCACTCGTATTTATGATCGCCATCACTTTGAATCACATTTTAATGAATGAAATCTCTTTCGAATGTAAAAGATTTCACAATGGAAATAAAAACCGAAAAGTCTACTAATTTCTTGGGTTTGACAATAAGTAAAATTAATGATACATGAAACATGATTTGTCAATTTGAATTTTCCATGAATTTTCCATCAACCTTGCCACACTGATATCACTATTCATAATAGTTCAACACACCCTCATCAACATGAAATTGTAGCATATAATAAGAACTCAATATCATGAAACAGATCGCAGTCAACAAGGATACAACGTCAATCAATTGATAGAAAATATGCTTCCTAAAAAACCCCGTAATCAAGCAATTCAAGAAGTTCATCCTACCTACCATCAGAAATAATAACATGTTTTTGTTTTTCAGGCGTAGTTGGTCAGAATTTTGAGGTTTCAGATCTTTGTGGCCTTCTGGTAGGACGCTGGGCGGAAGTTGTTTCGAAAATATTCTCACTGATCGTGCTGATAGGAGGAGACATCGTATATTGGATTTTGATGTCTAATTTCCTGTACAATTTCGTATATTTCCTACACGGTAAGTTTTCAATACGGGGTTGTAGCTATTTTGGCAACAATAGCAACCAGGCAAATGCAGAATTCGGCAACAACATATTATTCATTAAAATCGACTACAAACTGAAAAATCAGCCAACATGTCGTGTTTTCTGTGAAGACTTTGTTAGTAACTCCACACGCCATCGTAGAAGATGAAACACTGTTAATTTGAACCAAGAACATCTCCAGCCAAACTACGAAAATTTGAAAACTGATAGCACGCGTGATTGCGAAAAACTATTGATTTTTCAGATATATTATTATGAGATCATTTCGAATGTAGAGGTTGATTGTTTGTATTATACTCCATACCCTAATAACACACTTATGCCCTATGGATATCCTTAGGACGTCCTGTCGGGACATTCAGGTCGTCCATAAGACTTTCGAATTTGGTACCGTGGACGTCCATTGGACGTCTGTGGGACGCAAAAATGTCCCACTTTAGAACCAACTAGGGACGTCCTCGAGGGATGTCCCTGGGACAACTATCGAATACCTCAATCCTACAGTATTCCTCATCAAGTACTACAGAGGACATCCTTAGGACATCCATAGGACAACCTATCAGCAACGCTGAGAAATATCAATTGGATGTCCATAGGATGTCCCAGGGACGTACGAATTATTCTTGAATTCGAATTTTTCTGGGTCCCTCTAGGACCAGATCTTGCATAACTGATTAGCACATCCAGTTGAGTTGATGGTCCGTAGAAGGTCCCCAAAAAGTTTCCCAAGGATGTCCAATCGACTTAAATGAAGGACATTGACAAGGAGTACTTATAGCCTACGAGCAATCATCCGTCGGCGAGGTGTAAGTTAACGTCCTCGCAGGGACAACATATTGAAAGTACCGACTGGGACGTCCATAAGACGTTATTTGTAGGACATTGGAAGAGAACAGTTCATGTCCCAGTTGGGACATCCGTAGGATGTGATTCTGAATGCCCATAAAAAATTCTTAATCTTTGCTCATCTGAATGTTTTTGTGAGACCAATTTTAACCCCACCAAAGCCTTTAGATTTTGTTAATTTTTTTTGAAAATCACTAAAAAAATAGTTGACTATCGATGTCGTTAGAATGGAAATTGTTAGTGCCACCATGTTGTATCTGATAAGTTATTTGATTCGCATTTTTGTTTTGAAAATCGGATAATAAATTAGCGTCGTATGGGTTGAGGCGTTTTTTGTTAGTCACCCTGTATGTATCTATTACTGATGTCGCCCTGTATTGACTTTATTTCATTTCCTGTTCTAGGGTATCTGACTGGTAGTGAGAGCGTAGAGATCGAGAAAAGTCCATTGTGTTTGAAGGAAAATATCTTGGGCATCAACGAAACAAATATACTGCCACCATCAGGAGTGTTCCCCATGGAAATCACTGTCTTCGATAAGGTTTGGGACCTCTACAGTACGGTCCCTGTATTTCTGGCTGTGATCACGCTTCCCCTTCTGAACTTCAAAAGTCCCACTTTCTTCACGAAATTCAATTCTCTCGGTGAGAAATAAACTGCTAAACACTCGAAAAGTACAATCGAAATTTCACGATCAATCTTGATTCATCCAAATTTCAATTTCTTTATAGTTTTATAAACAATAATGCTATTCTCATTAACTACCCAATTAAAAATATCGAGTTTATTTTCCATGTATTGACTAGTTTAGATATTTACAGCTCCTTCTCTATCTAATGTCGTTATAGAAATCTTTACGATACTCGTATCGTATCCGTATCTCGAATCTCAACGATATACAGGGTGAGTCATGAGGAACTGTACATATACTCCTACCACGAATAGAGGCCCTTGCATGAGGGTCCAGCAGAAAGTGTCTCTTTCTCTTATTTAGCAATTTATATGGTGAATAATGAGATTTGGCAAAAACATCTTTTGGGTATTGCTTTCCCACAGTTCCTTCGAATCGTCTGATTTTTTCACAGAATTTTCCTCAACTGAACCCTAATCGACTGACATTTCCAGAATCAGGAAAATCCAGGACCGTTTTTGAAAAACTTCGATAGTTTAGTTTTTATCAAAAAGTTCATCCTGTATATGGTTTTTGTAAACTGTGACAGGAAATTTTCAAAGCACACAAACAAGCATATCAACAATAAAATATTCAAAATCCTCCTCACATTTTCACAGATTTTTACAAAAAACAATCAATCATAAGCAAAAACGAAAGTTTGACAACAAATTCATTCATTTGAAAGTAATCTGGTGTATCGTCTGATACCATTGGCATCAATTCCGGCGTTCCACAAGGATCAATTTTGGCACCAACATTATTCCTGCTTCATATCAATGATCTGTTGGGAGTAACAACTTGCCCCATCCACAGCTTTGCAGATGATAGTACCCTCCATACTGCGTTCTCTTCCAGAATTCCCATTTCTTCCCAGGAAACTAAGAACTCACGGCGCAGGCAGGTCAATGCTGTCAATGAAGATCTTGCTGAAATCACAGCCTGGGGAACAAATACAACCTAGTTGAATTCAACGCCACCAAAACTCAAGCCTGCATTTTCTCTAGAAAGGCGGAACTCAGTATGCCCGATATTGTAATGTCTGGCTACACCATCCCCACCAAGCCCACCATATCTATGCTCGGTATTTCCTTCAGCAACACTCTTTCATGGGATAATCATGTCAGATCCATCGCAAAGGCTGCTTCACAAAAACTCTGATTCTTGTTCCGTGCGAAAAGCTACTCTACACCTCAACAGCTTCTCACGATCTACAAAGCACAGATACGGCCTGTTCTAGAATACTGTTCCCACATATGGGGTTCAGCACCAAAACATACGCTGATGCTCTTAGATTCCATCCAGAGAAGAGTCATTCGCCTGGTGGGTGACGCCACACTCACTCACTCACTCTTTGACATCATTGGAACACCGTAGAAAGGTCGGCGACCTTTCACTTTTCTATCGATACTTCCACGGGAAATGTTCTTCGGAAATCTCTGCAATCATCCCTTCACTAGCAATACCAATCAGACGAACTAGACAAGCCCAGTCAGCTCATCCTTTCGTTGTCAACCTCGAAAGATGTCGAACAGCACTTTATCAAAACTCCTTCATCCATAGAACGGCTAGGCTCTGGAATTCATTGCCTGTGGAAGTATTCCCAACAACATATAATCTCCAAAAGTTCAAAAAAAATTCCAATACCTACCTCCTGTCCCTATCCTCCCTAGGAACGCACGATGTTGTCTGAACATTATAGGGATTCCCTTTCGTGCGCTCCAAGCGTTAAAAAAAAAATTACTTCGCAACGTATACGATCCACGAATAAAAGTGAGAATGGAAATCAACATGTTCTTTCATTCCCAGGCCTGGATTTCGTCAGTTCATTTTTTGTGGAGGGTACTAATCACCCTGTAGATCTTTTTCAAATTAGTAGATGGGGTATCTAAGATAGTCGAACAGAAAATAAAGGTTTATTCACAATTATTTGTCAGAAGATATACTGACAAAGGCGGATAATAATAATTCTAGTAAGGAAATAACTGACTAAATTAAATGAAAAAAGCAAATCGAACAGATAACGTTGAAAAGGAATATTCTCAAATAAATTATGGGCATACAAAAATGGATATATATTTATATAAAGCAATACATTGAGAATTCGCATTCTCTATGTAATGAGAATATCAACTCTTTTTCAGTTTATTCAATAGGAAACAATTACTTTCCTGGCTATATGCCACGACGAATATTGAATTATATCTATTGAACACACACGATAAGAGTTGTTTGAAAATAAAATATAAAATCTTCTGAAATTGAGAATTTGCATTCTCCTTCAGACAAAAATATGTATATGCACACATCATATAACCTGTGTGTGAGCTCATCAAGATCAGAGTTTATGACAGTATACTTCTCCTATACATTCCAATTTTCATTTCAATGCTGAATATATTGGTGGGTTATATTTCTATATCATTATACATCATATCATTCATCCGATTTGAAAAAGAATGTCAATTCTCAATTTCGGAGGATTTTATTTTTCATTTTTCATGTTCTCCTTTTGGATGTTCATCAGATATAATTCAATGTTCGACGTGGAAAATAGCCATGAAAGTAGTTGTTTTTTGTTGAATATTTAGAATGATGTATGCATATACCTACATATTTTTGTCTGAAGGAGAATGCAAATTCTCAATTTCAGAAGATTTTATATTTTATTTTCAAACTCTTATCGTGTGTGTTCAATAGATATAATTCAATGTTCGTCGTGACATATAGCCAGGAAAGTAGTTGTTTTCTATTGAATAAACTGAAAAACATTGCTTGATATTTTCATCACATAGAGAATGCGAATTCTCTATGTATTGCTTTATATAAATATATATCCATTTTTGTATGTTCATAATTTATCTGAGAATATTCCTTTTTAACACTTTCATACCCAATTAGGGGGTTCAAACTTGAACGATGGAAACTTGTGATTTTTATAGACCTCTAATCGCAGATTCGTGATAGAGTCTCAATTCAGAATTTCTCTCCACGCCTTGTATGATGAATGTCAATTTATCATACATCCAAAAACGAATAGATAACACTGTGAATTCAAATCATGATTTTTTTCATAGCGATGGTCATCAAAATTTTCACAGAAACCTCATCCACTGATCAACAGGGTGATGACTATTATCCTCCACATAAAAATTTAATTACGAATTCCAGGCCTGAAAATAAAATAATATGTTGATTTCCATTGAGCTGAAGCATTGCAAATGTAAGTCTCACTTTTATTCGTGAAATTAATGGATTGCTATAAGTATGAATTTCCAAATAAATAAATGTTTTGCCAACTTTCCGTTTTCTCTTGAAATTCATAGTATTTCTCAAACTGCAGTGTAAGTTTGAGCAAAATTTGGAATATTCCATTTTTGATGTTCGTTTGTGACCTTCGAAAATTCCCTGTCACAGTTTACAAAAACTATATACATTATGAACTTTTTGCTATAAGATAAACTATCAGATTTTTTCAAGAACAGTCCTAGATTTTCCCGATTCTGAATAGGTCAGTCGATTAGAGAGTAGTAGCGGAATATATTCCATGAAAAAACCAGACGACTCGAAGAAGCTGTTGAAAAGTTATGAACGAAAGATGTTTTTGCCAAACCTCATAATTCACCCTATATATTGGAAAATACTTTCTAATGGACAGCAGGTATTCCCCTCAGGAGCCTCCACTCGTGGTAGGAGTATGTATATACAGTTCCTCATGACCCACCCTATATGTGCTTCTTTATGGACACTATTCCTGACTCGATTATCACAGAATATTGAAGACGGTTGAATTCCCTCAATTCACTATCATTGCACACTATTTTCTGGTTCGTGAAAATAAAAAACGGCGCTATGATAGCTTAAGACCTTTTGTGTCATTCACTCTGTACGTTTAATGATTTCAATTTTTCTAGGTACATTCAGTGTTGGCTACCTTCTTATTTTCGTGGCTATCAAATCAGTCGGATGGGGAGTACACATCCAAAACTGGTCGATAGAATTCGATTTGAAGCCGACATTTTGTGTTCTGAGTGGAATGTTGTCTATGAGTTATTTCATACACAACATTATAATTTCGGTTATGAGGCACAACAAGCATCAGGAACAAAACGTAAGCTTCCATATTTACTAATAAAATAACATCAACCAATAATACAACACATTTTTGAGTCCCGTATTCTGTTGTTTTTTTCCTGAAACTGAGACAATCTGTACATCTATCATATTGTTCCCTAGCATGTTGGAGAATCACGTGGGTAGGACGTATAACTGATTTGGCGAAACTTGATCAGTGACGTAGGTATTTACTCACATTCAACAGACCATTTTTCATATTATTGTTTCAACCATTTTCACAAACGTCTCTGGAATGCTCTTAGGATAGAGCGATATGTAACTACTAGGGTGTGAAAAATAAATTGGCAATGGAAACATGTTTAAGACCGATGTGGCAAATCTAGGACAAGTCTGTGATTTCATTCAAGGCGGACTTCATCAAAGTATGCAGTATATTTCTGATCGGAACATCTCTCAGCATCTCTGTGATGAAACGTGGAACATTTAGAAGTAAGGCAGTGAAAGAACTGTTATATCAGAACTGCATGTTTCATGTTATATCAGTTCAATGTGAGCCAGATTTTCTAAGCCAAGCTATATCTTTCATTAGAACACCTCTGTGATGGAAAAATGGTATATTTGGAATTTAGCAGTGATAATGTGATAGGTTTCAGATGTCCTGTGATGATTTCACTTGAGGCGGACATTCATCTGTGATATACAGGGTGTATCTAAATAACATCGAAAACATCCGAAGGAGCAAATAAAGTTCATATAAATATGAGTCCTAACTTGCTCCGTTTTTGAGATACAGGATGTTGAAGGTGTGAGTATCAATTGTTTTTATTTATAACCCCCCTGTATGAACTTTCATAGTGCTGAAATTCAGTATGGTTGGAGACTGAGAAAGCCCCAAAAATTTCAAAATGATTCAAATTGGAGTTATTGAGTAATCTCAATGGAAGTCTTGAAAACACGCCTACATTAAAATTTGAAGTCAAATCGAATTTTTAATGTATCCTCAAAAATTGAGATAGATACAAAAATTACACAAAGGATAAAAAAGTTCTGCGAAATATGATAAAAAAGTTGTCATTTCAATAGTCCAATCTAATAAAAATATGAGACTAAATTTATATACCCACTGTGACGCCACTGGAAATTTATTATTTAGAATCTGATGGCCCCAGAAGAAGCTCCATATTAATATTACCAAAACCACAACGTTTTATTGAAATTGATGGAAAGACAATTGAGTAATGAATAAAAAAAAGATTTTTCATGGAAATTTCAATACCCTGTATCTGGAAAACGAAGCAAGTTAGGACACATGTTTATGTGAACTTTATTTCCTAGAATATCACAAGGAATCACCCCTTGAATTTTTTCGGTGCTATTTAGATACACCCTGTATATCTAATTTGAACATCTATCTGATTAAAATATGGAATATTTAGAATTTTGCAGTGATAAAGACTGCTGAATCAATTGTGATAAGTTTCAATTGTTCTGTGATTTTATTTGAGGCGGACATTCATCTATGATATATCTCTGATTGAAATATCTTATTGGTGATTAAACATGGAAGATTTGGAATCCAGCAGAGATAGAACTGCCGAATCAAATTTTATGAAACATGTGATGAGTTTCAAGTATCCTGTGATTTCATTTGAGGCAGACATTCATCTATGCTATATAAACTGGGCGTCAATTGAAACGTTAATAGTGAAATTTGGCATCAAGTTTGACTTCTCGTAATTTCTAAAATATTGAACGAATTTTGAATTGCCGCCCAGATTCTGAATGCCTTTTTCATCGTCTTTCAAACCGTTCCTTACAGCTTCTTCTAAATTATTCAGGATCCATGATACAGGGTGAAACAAAGTTACGTGCATTTTGAAAAAAATTTCTCCGCCCCCCCATTTTGTCGGAAGACCACGATGCTCATATTTTATTCAGGCATTTCATAAATAGCAACCATACATCGGGACCTTTTCGAGTTTTTGCCAAAAACTACTGTGGTTTCCGTGAAAAAATTTTTTTTAGCATTTTTTCTAAATGGACTAATTACCTGTATCCTCAAAACGATGAATCAGTCTCTTTATTGTCATGACTGACTTATTGAAAATGGTACTTAAATGAGTTTGGGTATATCCTAATCGTCGTAACCGGAAATAATAATTATCTGTACTGAATTATAGTTTATTTCACCATTTCGACCCGATTTGAACGAGGCATCTTTAAATTTTTTAGGACCCGAATTACACTGACGTTCTCATGAAAATTGGCAATTGATATAACCTCTATGCATACCTACATTGTTTCAACATTGTAGAAACAAGGTATCGTTGTTTGTATTTGTTGGTGAGATGTGTTGATTTACTGCTCACTAAGGTAGAAAACTTTTATCATAGACTGCGAAGTAATGAATAATTATTGATTGTTTTTGAGTAACCTGGTATACATATCTGCTCCAACGATTTCCTGAAATGCATAAAAACATCCATTTATGGAACTTTAAAAAAATGCAAAAACAATTTTTTTTTTCGGAAACCACAGTAGTTTTTGGCAGAAACTCGAAAACGTCCCGAGGTATGGTTGCTATTTATGAAATGCCCAAATAAAATATGAGCATCGTGGTCTTTTGACAAAATGGGGGGGCAAAGAAATTTTTTTCAAAATGCACGAAACTTTGTTTCACCCTGTAACACGGGTCCTGATCAATTTAGAAGAAGCTGTAAGGAACGGTTCGAAAGACGATGAAAAAGGCATTCAGAATCTGGACGGCAATTCAAAATTCGTTCAATATTTTAGAAATTACGAGAAGTCAAACTTGATGCCAAATTTCACTATTAACGTTTCAATTGACGCCCAGTTTATATATATTTGAAACATCTATGTGATGATGTATGGAACATTTGAAATGCAGTAGTGATGAAGCTGTCGCATGTTTTTAATTTGGAATTTAGCAGTGATAGGAATGCTGATTCGAATGTGATGAGTTTCAAGTGACCTGTGATGATTTCACTTGAGGCGGACATCTATCATTCGTATATCTCTAATTGAAATATGGAAGATTTAGGATTTTGCAGTGATATTAGAATGCTGAATCAAATGTGATGAGTTTCAATTGTCCTGTGATTTCAGTTGAGGCGGATATTCATCTATGATAATATATCTCTGATTGGAAGATTTCTGTGATAAAACATGGAAGATTTGGAATTCAGTAGAGATTAAACTGATGAATCAAAGGTTATGAAACATGTGATGAGTTTCAAGTGTCCTGTGATTTCATTTGAGGCGAACATTCATCTATGCTATATCTTTGATTGAAACATCTCTAGAACATTTGGAAAATACAGCAGTGATAAAGCTGTAGCATGTTTTTAACTGGATTATCTACACCTGAAATGTCCAATTTTAAACGATAATTTTATAGTATAGGTAATTCGTTATTTTTATCAATACGTGAAAATTATCAAAATCACTGGAAAATATCATATATGACTCAAAAACCCATTTCTTTATACAGGGTGTTTCAGACTTATTAAATGTACATACGATACCTGTAGATAGAGGACACTTCGGTGGTTTCAAATCACCATCCATCGATATGTCTACCGTCTTTGATGACTGAGATACAGGACGTTATCTTGATATTGGCAAAATCTTCATCTGGTTATAACTTCTCAATCACTTTGTATAATCTATCCATACTTTGTAGGAATATTTCCCTTATATTACCCATCAAAACCAAATGATGATCGGGATCAGAATCCAGGTCCGTCTTGAGGAAAAACAGAAAACTTCTTTTATCTCAAAAACAACACTCTGTATGGCGAAATGCTATTGATCGGTTTTGATATTTGGAAAGAGCGAAAAAAAAAGGATGAAGTGACATACTTTTTACGAGTGCGCATCCAATTTGAAAGATGGTTTATTATCATGTTTCGAAATATTCAGCTCCATTTCGAGGCATTTTAATTGAACTCATAATTCAAAACCCAATATTTATGCAGAAAAATAACAGTCTCCAAAGTTCAACATCATTAGAGTCAAATTAGGTGAACTATCGATAAATTTGTTTGTTTGACAGAATGATTTGTCGATGATTTTAAAAACTTTCGAGGACTCATTTTATACTTTACAATTTATTCATAAGCTGCGGTAAAGTAGGCTGTGAAGAAAAAATGAAAATTTTGACAGTTCATAATCACTATAGTTGCGAATGTTGCGATATTATTGGTATAGTTATTGTAGGCACAATAATTATGAACACTTTGAAATGTAACAACCCAATACAAGCACAAGAAATAATTATCTTAACATTACCAATAATATCACACTAGTGATTATGACCTGTCAGAATATCAGATTTTTTTGCACAGCCTACTTAACCGCATCTCGTGAATTAATAGTGAAGAATAAAATGAGCCCTCAAAAATGTATGATACCATAGACAAGTGATTCTGTCACATCAAATCTATCGATAGTTCACCTAATTTGACTCTAATGATGTTGAACTTTGAATACTGTTATTTTTTTGTATTAAAATTGGATTTTGAATAATAAGTTCAATAAAAATGCCTCGAAATGGAGCTGAATATTTCAAAACTTGATAATACACCATCTGTCGAATCAGATGCGCACTCGTAAAATGTAGGTCATTTATTTCATTTTTTCCTGCTCTTTTCAAATATCAAAATAGATCTACAAAATTTTTCCATACAAGGTGTGTTGAGATAAAAGAAGTTTTCTGTTTTTCCTCAAGACGGACCTGGATTCTGATCCGGATTTTTATATGGTTTTGATGGGTAATATAAGTGCAATATTTCTATCAAGTATGGATAAATTATACAAAGTGGTTCAAAAGTTATAACCAGATGAATATTTTGCCAAAATCAAGATAACGTCCTGTATCTCAGTTATAAAAGACGGTAGACATATCAATGGGTGGTGAATTGGAACCACCGAAGTGTCCCCCATCTACAGGTATCATTTGTACATTTAAATCTGAAACACCCTGTATAATGTAAATCCCCAAATAGAGTGAATATTGTTTGTTTTCAGGGTAGAGACCTGTCCATTGCCTTTGGTTTGGTAACATTCACATACCTTTTCATAGGAACGGCATTTTACATCACCTTTCCACTAGCAAAAACATGTATCGAAGATGTAAGTATTAGAGGTTTTCTATATTTTCTTCAAAACCGTACAATTGCAGAGCAAAGTCTACCTATCTATGGTGTAAGATTAACGCTCCAGTAGTCGCGCCTTATGAAGGACATTGTTTGTCGTTGCGGAGTCTGACTCCGCAATAAAGAATTCGGTTGGTTTGAACATGATGAATTGAAATTCACCAAAAATTATATCAGAATGACTTTGGACATGAATATTACTACGGAATAAAATTTCAAAATTGCAATAAAAATATATTTATTCAATAACAAAACCCAAAACTTTACATTCGACAACTATCGAACAGTTAATAACAAGGATTTGAAAACACAATAATTTTACGACAAAATAAAAATATTCCAATTTCAATCCATCAATGATGCGTGTTTCAATAAGCACATATACTACAATTGAATCGAGTGAGTCTTTTTTTTTTCATATTACAGTAGCATCGATCGATGTGTTTACCAAACGGTCATTCATAAAATATCATCCATCAAATGAGATATGATTCTGCCTAAAACGCCTAAAATGGCTGCAAAGTGTAACTGCAATATTTGCAATGTAACTTAGACGTCTGAGGTCACTGCGGAGTACGACTCCACACTGCACATCAGTAATACTCGTTTCGTACTGAAGTCAGTAGTACTTTCAGTAGTCGCACGCGGAGTATCACTCCGCACGAATATAAAACGCAAGTTTTCTCGAATATACTTCATTCCCTTATTCCGCCGCACTCAGTACCTTCCTAAAATGGCGCCTTCAGTACGAATCGAGTATCACCGATGTGCAGATTTGCTTCGTTTTTGAATTTCATATCGTAGTGCGGAGTCGTACTCCGCAGCGACCTCAGACGTCTTACTTATATTGCATTTTGTAGTTACAATTTGCAGCTATTTTGGGCGTTTTAAGCAAAAGTTTTGTCTCATTTGATGAATGATATTACATAAAATACCGTTTTGTAAACACGCACATGATCGATGCTGCTGTGATAAAAAGAATAGACACACGCAATTTCATTGTAGTACATGTGAAAAAATTCATGTGCTTATTAGAAGCCGCTTTATTCATTCGCAGAGATTGCCGATGAGTCTTTGGTGGTTTGTGACTGAAACATTTTTAGTTTATCCTCAAATTATAGTGTTTTTGTTCGAATTCTATAGTTATCAAATCTTCGATAGTTGTCTTATGTTAATTTTGGATTTTGTTATTGAATAAATATATTTTTATTGCAATCTTGACATTTTACTTTGTAGAGATATTCATGTCCAGAGGCATATCGATGAAATCTTTGGAAAAATTCAAGTTATCATTCTCAAACCACCCAAATTCTCCATTGCGGACTCAGACTCCGCAGCGACAGACTATGTCCATTTTAAGGCGCGACTACTGGAAGGTTAAGGAAGGTACTGAGTGCGGCGGAATGTGGAAATAAAGTGTATTCGAGAAAACTCGCGTTTTAGATTAGTGCGGAGTGATACTCCGCGTGCGACTACTAGAAGGTTAAGAACTCCAAAAGACAAATCCCCAGAAGAGAACGATTATCACAATATGATAATCATTCACTGTCATTATAAGGAACTATTATAGGTACTATCATTATTATCTTTCTTTTTCAGAATCTCCTCAACAATTTTCCTAAAAGTGACACGATGGCAATGGTCGCAAGACTATTATTATTCTTCCAATTGTTCACGGTGTTCCCATTGGTCACTTTCATGTTGAGAACGGACATATTCAGCTGCGCCAGTGTTTTGTTCAGAAACAAAAGCTATAGGGAGTTTTCGTATGCGAAAGCCATTCTCGTGAATTGCTTCATAGTGTTCGTGTGCATCATGTTCGCCTGCTTCCTGCCAAAGATTGGAACATTAATAAGGTACGCAAGAAAGTAAATTGAAAAACAATGAGGTAAACTATGGGTAAGTGCGATTTCGCGGTGTAATATTGAAGTGTGATTATGAAGTAAGTGTGATTATGGAGTTAGAGCAATTTTGGGGTGAGTGTGATTTTAGAGTATGATCATGGGATCTATAATACTCAACATTGAGTATACAGTGTGGAGACTCTAACTCGAATAAATTCGTTAGCGAGGAGGTGGATATTTCTTTCAAATTCTCGGCATATGTCAACGATTTAATGTATTTACCTAGCTGAAACCATGCACCCTCAACATGATTTTTTTCATATACAGGGTAGGTAGACCACTGCAAAATAATTTGGGTTTGTGCAGTAAAAAAATGTCGTAACGGCATCCGTTTTCAAGATACATAAGGTGTTGAAAAAATGATTTTTTTTACACATTTTTCACGATCAAGTCGAAACTACTGGCAATATTGTAATGAAATTTTGTATAGATGTTTTTTGAAACCTGACACATCGCATGAATTTGTTTTTATATCTGACTCTCATAGACTAACCCAAATCTGATGTGAACTCAAACATCATTCAATTTCACACCAAAAAAGTACTCTTGGTAAAACTCGATACTGTGTTCCGTTTTCGGAATGATTAGATTTGAAAATAATGGAATATAGCTGATGCTCGTATAAAATGAATTTTATTGAGATCAATTACTTGTTTATTCAGATTAAGAAACAATAACATCATTCTTGTGCTGTGGTTATTGATTGAACAAAGAATCACAAGTATATAGAAAATTGAGAAATATTTGACTATATAGGAACATAAAATATTGAATCAGTTAAAGTGTTCAAAATGTCCTCCGTTTCCACGAATACACGATTCGATATTTTTTCTAAAAATCATTATATTTCCAAACGGTTGAGGATCAGCTGTAAGATCATCTAAGCAGAGATATCTAAGTGATATTCAATTCTGACTTGCAACTCCAGACGTAAATTTACCTCTGTAGCATACACATTTTGCTTGATACAACTAAACTGTGTAATCCATGTTTTTAGTAAAATTTAATTCAATGTTATTCTTGTGAATCATTGTTGAATCAATCAGTTCAGCATTAGAAATGTATTGTTTTTTTCGGTTTGCAATAAATAGGTGATGATTTTTTATAATACTCACTATAATACATATAACTTTATACCAGCAACAGTTATCAGTCATCATTTTCAAATCGGAATATTTCGACAACGGAACACAGTATCGAGTTTTACCAAGAGTACCTTTTTGGCGTGAAATTGAATGATGTTCAAGTTCACATCAAATTCGGATTGAAAAATCTAACCTCAAAAAAGTTATGTTTAAAACTACTATGAGAGTCAGATAGAAAAACGAATTCATGCCATGTGTCAGATTCCAAGAAACATCCATACAAAATTTCATTACAATGTTGCCAGTAGTTTCGACATAATCGTAAAAAATGTGTAAAAAATCATTTTTTCAACATCTTGAAAACGGATGTCGTGACATTTTTTTACTGAGCGAATCCAACTTATTTTGCAGTGTTCTACGTACCCTAGCAAGGGGGTCAGATTTTGTTGAAACACCCTGTAAAACTCTATGACTTGTGACTCCTTATTGGGAAGCTGGTGGAAAGAGGAATCCAGCGTACTAGTCTAATGTTAGTTTTTCATACTTTTAAAGGTTGCAGCAATGTAATTATTAATTTTTTTTTTCAACGTAACAATAAGTCAAAATGTGTGTTGAGTAATTGATGAGAATTTTTTGCCATAACTGTTATCTCCTATGGTATTCACGTGTTTTTATAGAGCCACAAAAAGAAATTTAGTTTTTTTTTGCCGTATTCATGCACAGTTCGAAACGAAGTGCTATTGCAAACTGGGGGAAATACCCTTTTTTCTGTGACGGGAAAAAAGTTTGGCATTTCATCTCTGTTGGCAGGTTATAAAATGTCACTTTTCATAAATTACTTTTTTCCCGTGGGAAAAAAGTGAGTACTTCTTTCCCGGATATATATCACATATATATACTCTGTTAATGGCTTTTGTTGTGCTATAGTTCCGAAAAATGAGTCAATAATACCGTCTCCGAGAAAGAACTGCAAGTCCTTTTATCTTCCATTCGACTTCGCGGTTTCTTATATTACTAAACAACTACTGAATTCGCAATTTTTCAAAATCAAATCACAGAATTGAACTGACAGAAGTGACATCAGATATTTGATTACTTCAAAAGAATGATGAAGATGTCTATAAAACGCAGGTGTCCCTACTGTTAAAAACTTGAAATTTCACGTCGCTAATTTTCAGATTTCGAAATAATGTAATATCTTCTCAATATTGATTCGTCCTTCCTTCTGTCACAGAAAAAAATAGTGTATTATACACGGGAAAAATATTAGATTTTAGCTCACGGTTTTTTGTCTCCCTCCGCTACGCGTCGGGAGACAACACAACCTGGAGCTAAAATCTACTACTTTTTTCCCTTGTATAATAAATAACTATTATCACTGTCACTAAAAGTCGAAATTTTGATGACAATACGTTGAAAATATATGAAATTTCGAAATTATTTTTTGATTTCATGCGACCCCCAAACCATTACCCTTTATCACTGTCACTAAAAGTCGAAATTTTGATGACAATACGTTGAAAATATATGAAATTTCGAAATTATTTTTTGATTTCATGCGACCCCTAAACCGGGCCAAACCATAGATTAAGTCGTTAATCTATGCCCAAACAATACTGCGAACTGAAATATGATCAATACCCTGGATTCCAATGAGGGGCCGCAAGCCATAGGGAAGCGTTTTAAAAATGTTGGGGTTGATTTCATCTACCCCTGAAGGGTTATATTCTCCATATTGCTCGCATATTACAGGTAGCAAGAGGTTCATTCCAGTCATAAAATTAGTTAGTTAACCGAAACGCAGAGCATCGAGAAAATAACTTTTGTAGAAAAGACGTTTTATTTATCAACCCGCTTTCTGTTGAAATTCTTGTGCAATTTGTTTTAGTGGTGAAACACCCTGAGTATAAAACTTCTGAACCTTGTTTTTATGAATTGCAAATTTTGCCAAAGTTATACCCATTATTTGCAGGAGACCTTGTATCTGTATCCTCTGGATTCATTCAGAAATACAATGGATGTATTATTATTTGGATGCTTTCTGGATATCTATTTAACTGAATATGAACACACAATTGCCGCCCAATGTACGAACAATGTACATACGTCCATTGGAGCTTTTCTGGAATTGAAATGTATTTCAAGTGGCGTCAAGGACGTCCATTGAATGTACATTGGACTATTTCTGGACATCCATCAGATGTCCGGAACATCCATAATCAACGTCCATTGTTCATCCATTGTACATGGGGGAAGGATGGGTGGGTTTTATAGAAATCTTTTTTATTTCCAGGTATACAGGAGCTATGAGCGGCTTAATTTACGTATTTTTGATGCCCAGTTTACTGAAAGTGATGTCTTTGAGGAAGGAAGGTGCCTTGACTGCAACGAAATTGATGTTTTTTGTTGCTATGATATTCACAGGTTTTCTGAATCTCATATCACAATTTTTTATCGTTGATTGAATATCTTCCTGTTTTTATAAGTACCTACATATTTACTTGATTACATATTATAACTGTAAATATTTTTTTCTGTGACGGGAAAAAAGTTTGGCATTTCATCGCTGTTGGCAGGTTATAAAATGTCACTTTTCATAAATTACTTTTTTCCCGTGGGAAAAAAGTGAGTACTTCTTTCCCGGATATATATCACATATATATACCTACTCTGTTAATGGCTTTTGTTGTGCTATAGTTCCGAAAAATGAGTCAATAATACCGTCTCCGAGAAAGAACTGCAAGTCCTTTTATCTTCCATTCGACTTCGCGGTTTCGTATATTACTAAAGAACTACTGAATTCGCAATTTTTCAAAATCGAATCACAGAATTGAACTGACAGAAGTGACATCAGATATTTGATTACTTCAAAAGAATGATAAAGATGTCTATAAAACGCAGGTGTCCCTACTGTTAAAAACTTGAAATTTCACGTCGATAATTTTCAGATTTCGAAATAATGTAATATCTTCTCAATATTGATTCGTCCTTCCTTCTGTCACAGAAAAAAATAGTGTATTATACACGGGAAAAATATTAGATTTTAGCTCACGGTTTTTTGTCTCCCTCCGCTACGCGTCGGGAGACAACACAACCTGGAGCTAAAATCTACTACTTTTTTCCCTTGTATGTTCGCATGTTCGTTGAGCTCTGTGAAATAAAACAAAATCATCGAAGTTCAAAAGTGAATTATATATTGAAACTTGCACCGCATGCAAGGTAAGACTCTGCGCTAAGTGACCAAAAAAAAGTTACTGTTTTATTGATCCGTAAGTACAGTAATTACCATTTGAACATCGAATCAAACTGCCAAGTGATAATCAACTACCAGAGTATACCAAAATGTCCAACTGCGTCATTTGCGGTGAACGGCCGTCAGCAAAGCAAAAAATTAACTGTAAGTGCTGTTCTAAGGCTTTCCATGCAAATTGCATCAATGTCAAAGACGGCCATATACCGTCCTACAATTCTGGGGAATATATATGGTTATGTGATAATTGTAATAGTAAAGTGATCAGCAACAAAAACCAACAATCGCCAGTGGCTGATTCGGTGACAATGTCTGAAATACGAGATACTTTGAGAACCTTACTGGACAAACAAAATCATTTCATTGAAAAACTGGAAAAGCATAGTACGGAAATTGAACAACTAAAAAGCAAAGATATCGAGCATGGAGCAGGAATACGTGAAAATAGGGAAAACATAGAAAAACTGGAATCGCAAATGAAATCCGTTCTGGAAGAGAATAATAGTTTAAGGCAAAAGTGCAACAAAATCCA
The DNA here is from genome assembly GCA_918026855.4 of Phaedon cochleariae. NCBI lineage: Eukaryota > Metazoa > Arthropoda > Insecta > Coleoptera > Chrysomelidae > Phaedon > Phaedon cochleariae. The sequence continues at coordinate 7,405,706 of OU896710.1, read as the reverse complement.
ACAGAGTAGCATGAACAATTGTTTGGTGGTCACTGGTGTGCCACTGCCAAAAAACGAAAATGTTTTTCTGACGACCCAATTAATAGGTTCGGCGCTGGGGATGCGGCTAACTGATTCACACGTTGTCAATTCGTATCGTTTCCTGGGAGCTGGTAGGAAAAATTCCAATTTGATTATTTGCTTCACCAAACAATCGTACAGAGACGAATTTTTGAAGTGTCGTAAAATCAAGCGGGACTTCTCCACAAAGGACTTGGACAAATCTCTGAGTAATCTTGTCAGTGAACCTAATGTTATATATGTCAATGAGTATTTGACTGCTTATAATAAAAATTTGTTTTTGAAGGCAAAAGAATATAAAAATAATAACAATATCAAGTATCTATGGATAAAAAATGGAAGTATTTATATGAGGAAATTGGAGGGAACTAGGGCAGTTTTGATTACTTCTGAAAATGATTTTCAAAATATTCAATAAAGCACTATCTTTTCATTCATTTTGGTACCGACAAACAAAAATAAAAAAAAAAAGACCTCCCCTAAACACGATTAATGACTGAATGCAATATTGGTGTTTTTAATATCAGATCAATTTTTCCGAAATTCTTATCTTTCAGCGAGTACTTGATTAATCTAAAATATGACATAGTGCTGATAACTGAAACATGGCTTCATGCAGGTATAGATGATGCGTTGGTGACCGTGGACGGTTATAGAATGTACAGACGAGACAGAGTTATGGGAAGGGGTGGCGGGGTTCTTATATACATCAAAACTTCTATTAATAGTTCCTTACTGAATTTTCCAGAATTGCAAGGTGATACGGAGCAAATTTGGATATCATTCTCAAACAATAATTCGACCAATTGCATTGGAGTTTTATATAGAGCACCACATTTGCCAGTAGCTGAATTTCTTGAATCACTGGAAGAAATTATGGACAATGTCACTCTCCAATTTGATAATGTTTTTTGTGGGGGTGATTTCAATATAGATTTTTTAAATACTACTACAAATAATTTCAAAAACCTCAACTCCATGATTGAAAGTTTTGGTTTGTGTCAAAATGTGAATGAACCGACTAGAGTAGGTGCAAACAGTGCAACTCTAATAGATTTATTTCTGAGTTCAGAACATGTGGAGATTATCGAATGTAAGACATTTGACGTTATGAATTTATCTGATCACAGTTTTGTCAGCTGTAAAATAAAACTCAACATTGGCAATTCTGAACAAATTTTTTGTTCTTACAGAGATTTTAAAAATATTAACCAGAACGCGTTCGAATCAGACCTAAAAAAAATTGATTTTGATCAAATTTATTATAAAAAAGATGTAAATGAAAAAATTGCAATTTTCAATGACTTACTACTGAACCATTTTAACAAACATGCTCCAGTAATAAATGCTCGAATAACAAAAAAATATGCGCCTTGGCTCACTCCAGATCTCAAAGAGATAATGAGACAAAAAGAAAAGGCCCTAACAAAATTTAAAAAGTCAAAAAATGAGCTAGATTGGCTGTATTATAAGCAAATGAGAAACTTCTGCAATTCGGCGGTAGAACACCAAAAAAAGTCTTATTTTTCAAAGCTTGTGAGGGAAGATAGGGGAAATAAATCATTATGGAAAACTCTGAAAAATTTCAATATCCGCTCAAAGGATCACAGTTACAACTTACCTATTGAACTATCGGATGCAGATGTCATCAACAGACATTTTGTAGGGACTGAGCAGGAGAATAACACTCCTGATAAAAAAGCAAAGCAGTTTTATGACAATAATGTCAAAGCAGGGTCAGACACATTTTATTTCAGGCCAGTCTCTGTAGAAACTGTAAAAAAATATATTTTGGAAATTAAATCCAATGCAACTGGTCCAGACGATATAAATTTGAGAATGATTTTACTGTGTTGCCCCCGTATCATTTTGTATATTACGCACATAGTTAACTGTTGTATAGAAAATTCAATTTTTCCAGATTGCTGGAAAATAGCACATGTTCTTCCCCTTCCAAAGATCAGTAGTCCGAAAAACCTGAAAGATTTGAGACCAATCAGCATCTTACCTATGCTGTCAAAAATTTTAGAAAAAGTTATGAATACACAAATTAGGGAATACTTAGATATACATAAATTTTTACCGGCCAATCAGTCAGGTTTTCGGCCCCATCACAGTTGCTCATCCGCGCTTCTGAAGGTTACGGACGACTTGTTCTCTGCCATTGATGAAAATCGTCTGGTTACACTTGTCCTATTGGACTATTCAAAGGCGTTTGATCGCATAAATCACGAACTCTTACTAGCAATATTACACTACAATGGTTTCACTAATAGTGCACAGTGCATGATGAAGAATTATCTTTCTAACCGCGTCCAATTTGTGAAAATTCATGACAGGTATTCTGTACCTCTGAATCTCACTACTGGAGTTCCCCAAGGTTCGATCTTAGGTCCGTTGCTATTTATGATATATACAACTAATTTTTCGACTTATTTATCACATTGCAAATCTCACTATTATGCGGATGATACGCAAATTTATTATTCTTTTAGTCACGAAAATTTACATGAAGCTTGTAATGTTCTAAATGATGATCTCAAGAATTTATCAGTGGCATCAAAACACCACTGTTTAACCATCAATCCTTCAAAATCGAAGTTGTTGAATTTTGGGAATAAAAATCATCGTATTCAGCTACAGGAACAAATGAATATAACAATTGATTCAGAACCTCTAGAAATAATTGACTCCGCAAGAAATTTGGGTTTGATAATGGACTCCGAGTTGAGATTCAGTGGGCATGTTACAAAAACCATCAGAACGGCCTATTGCAATCTCAAACTAATTTATAACATTTCAAAAATTCTCGATTTCAAGACAAAACAAATACTGTGTGATACTCTTGTCTTGAGCCACTTTAATTTTGCCAACATAGTGTATTATTCATGCCTAACAAATCATGATAAAAATCGCATTCAACTCGTGCAAAATGCTTGTGCTCGACTGATTTATGGAGTAAGAAAACGAAATTCCATAGCGCATAAAATTAAAGAAACCGGATGGTTGACGATGAAGCAAAGATGGATATTACATTTGTGCTGTTTCACTCATAATTTAATTCAATCACAATCACCACTATATTTATTTGAAAAGCTACAGTTCAGAGAAAATGTTCACATACTCAACACTAGATATAGGCATCGCCTCAACCCTCCAAGGCACCATACATCACTCTACCAACGATCCTTCTCATATAATGCTTCAAAAATTTACAACGTCATTCCTGACTCCCTAAAAATCATGAATAGATTTAAATTCAAGACCTCGCTGAAAAAAATGTTATTTGAGGGTAGGTTTGATGAATTATAATTTGTACGATGTACCAAATGAATATTCTGATATTCTCACTTGTGTTTTTCTCACCCTAGTTGCCTTCATCAAAACTCTTTGCCTTCAATTTAACTTCAATTTAACTTCTTTTTTGTTTTTTGTTTTTTTTTTTTTCCTTTTTATTATTCTGTTGTTGTTATTATTATTCATCTGGTGTTCCAAGTTTATTATGAATATGTTTATAGGTGTATTACATTGTAGAGTTAATTCATACCTACTTAATTAAAATATTCTGTATGACACAAAATTTGTATATTTGGTAAGATTTAAAATTCACTTCAATCAAAATTCTCAACCAATTTTATGTAATAATAAGAGAAACATGAACATGCTAAGATTTATCATGGGTTGGATGGAAGAGCAGTCACCATTATCTCCGGATAGGGGCGACTGAATTCCGCCCTTACATATTGTCAATAAAAAAACGACGAAAAATTATGTATTATATTCTTGGCAATATGAATAAAGACATATTATTATTATTATTATTATTATTATTATAATAAATAACTATTTTTATCGAGTCAAAACTGTGACAGTTTACATCAATGTTGATTGAATTACATTATCATTCCAATGTATCTTGAATGTATTTTGTATTATTCCAGTTTGAAACATCATTTCAACTCAATAAAGAGGAAAACGGATTTCAAACTTTTCATTATTATCCAACTTCCTTGCCACAAATAGGATGCTGTGTCATTTCTACCCTTAGAGAGTGATTCAATTCATCATGTGCAAATTGACAGTGTATTTGAACCGTCTACTTGCGTGCAAAAACCTATTGAATCTAAATAAATGGAGAAATGTCTCAGCCATCATCTGTATCACATCTCCTATATTCAAGATATGAATCCTTATAGTGTCGGTTCTCAAACTGTTCTTTTTTTTTTCTTCATCTCTTGGAGCGCACGTGAAGAAATTCAATGATGATCGAAGAACATCGTGCGTACCTAGGGGGGATAGGGAGAGGAGGTAGGTGTTGGAGTTTTGTTGTACTTCGGAATACTTCTATAGGTGAAGAATTTCAAAGCTATGCCGTTCTATAGACGAGCGCGTTTTGGAGTGTCGTTCGACATATTTCAAAGTTGACAACAAATGGATGTGCTGACTGGGCCTGTCTAGTTCGGCTGACTGGTACTACCAGTGATGGAATGATAGCAGAGATTAGAGATTTCTGAGGAACATTCGCAGTGGAAGTATCTATATAAAAGTGAGAGGTCGCCGACGTTTCTACGATGATATTGTAACACAAAACTCTCAACAGGGACTACTGACCTCTACTTTTGTGATTCTCGAAGCCACCGATACATAAACACTTCTTGCACTCTGGTTCTTATATGTTAATCTTCCGGGGTGACACAGGAGACACGTAACAGCCTGTATTTTTTTTATTTGAAATTCTCAAGGGTTTTTTTATTGATGATGGCGCTTCCTTTGAACTCAATTACAATTTTTTTCAACCACCTGTTTGATTGGAAGTAGACCCAACTTTTTTTTTATATGGCACCCCGTATATTTCTGTAATTTATCTTATTCGCCTTGGAATTCTCTATTTAAATATGTATAACAATTTGATAATCGTTCATTAATTGGCTGTTAAATTGCATTTTATTGAAATACATGAAGTTGGCTGTGGCCCGAATACGATGACATTTCGATGTTAGGCTTATAGAAATACAAAGATCCTCACTTAGACGATATTATCAGAATATTTTCCATACCCTAATCGGACCCAGAAGATTGCCAATAATTTCATTGGTTTGAAAAAATCATCCGAATATAACTCACGATATTAGAACGATACATCAATTACAACAATTTCAGTTTCATGTATCCAAATGGATGATCATATTATGGCTACATGGCAAAAATGAAATGAAACTCAATGAAATTATTGGAAATCTTCTGAGACCGATTATGGAAAATATTCTGATACTATCGTCTAGTAATGATCTTTGGATTTCAATAAAGCCTTCCCATCAAACAGGTGGTTGAAGCAAATTTGTCATTGGCTTCAAGGGAAGCGACATCATCATCATATAAACCTTGTGAATTTCAAATCTTCTTCTCTTTAAATAAAAAATCTACAGGCTGTTACATATGTCACCTGTGTCACCCGGTATATCTCAATCCAATGTTATCTAAGAATTTCGTCGCCTTGTTATTCAAAGCATATCCCCGAGGAATGAAACTTCTCCTATGTTCCTAATCAATGATGAATTATTGTTGGGCCAATCAAATGAGACTCTATCCCAATGTACCAATCCACACGAAGCAAACTTGAAAGTTGTAGCGATACACAAAATATCATTCCAACTTCCTTGCACGTTTGGGTTTGAAACTTGAACGTGTGAATGTGTTGAGGCTCGATGCTGCACTGAATGATTTATCCGCTAATTCCACTGCCATATAACTAATATCTAGACCGCTAATGATATGCGAAATAATCTAGGTCACTCACGAGGTCGAATTGGAGAGCATGAATCATTCAGGATCTCACTCTAACTTATGTTTCTGAACACCAAGAAACGATGTCATGAACGACTGTTTACGCGTTGAGCAGAAGTTTTTTCAGGCAAGCAATTTGAATGAGATTTTCTGGTTGCTGGGATATGACCATTGGCGGTCTAGATAGTTATGTCAGTGGCGAATTTGGATTCGTTCGACACTCGAAAATGTTTTAATGTTTTCATCCTAAAAGCCTTGCCGGAGCTGATAGTGCATTGGAGGATTCATCCGCGAATTCGGATTGATCCCAATTCACCAATCCACACAAAACACCTAACTATGAAGGACATCACAGCTGAATATCATCGAGGAGTAATAACTTCCTCATGTTGCTGAAGATGCTTGTTTGACATTTGAACATGAAGATGTTAGTGAAACCACAGATGGTGTAGGATCATTTTTATCAAGGTCGACTATGAGTGGGGTTGAATCTAAGGGAATCAAACATTAGTTTGAAAAAATTATACTATTAATATCTTAATTTTTCGATAAGAAAAAGGCGATGCTCTTCTTGACTGAACAATCGTTTGAACTTGTAGCAGGACAAGAGTGTCCATACTCTCTTCATTTCATATCATTATGGTACTACCATGATAATATCTTTCTATTTGAACTATTTGCATATTCATCCAATAAAAAGATGTCGTTTGCATCCGCATTTCAGCCCAAAATTGTTTGCGTGTCTCTCGGTCCAGTACTCACGAAACGTTTTTTTGGTTGATCATTCGTGTTTGGTGTTGCGAAATTGCGATAGTGCAGGCCTGATGTTCGTTTCTATTGCTGAACTTACTGAAGTTGATTTTTTTCCATAGTTGTCTCTGTTGATGGCATGATGTAGACAGAGAAAGTCATAAAGAAAAAACAAGTTCAGCAGGTAGAGCAAGCACAAACGAACAGGCCTTGCGCATGTGAATCTATGCGTAATCCGATGATGTTTTCTTAGTTCGAAATAGCGTATATGAGTAGTCAAGAAGCGAACCTTTTGGTTTTGAATGTTATCCTGAGATTATTGGTATCAGGTCCTTTTTATGTAGGTTTCCATAGTTCAATTTGTAGATAATGTTGTTTGGAACAATTCCCAGTTCATGGTTAGAGACACATTTATTGAAGTCATGTATGCCCTTTTCAGGGGATACAATAATTCAAACTATCAGAAGAAATCACTGCTTGCTCCTCCCTCAGTTTTGGTACCCTACACCTGAGATTTCATTACGTAACCGGCATATCACTTACCGGTTTTGCAACAACTTGGCGCCCAACGTGGGGCTAGAAAGATATTCAAGTGATTATATTTTGGAAAAATTGTATGGGGCAATCCACCTGTATATCAACTAAGAAAAGGTATTCCGCTCAAGTGACGTTCGTCCATCTGGGGTTTTGAATACCGGGATGTGTTTACGTTGGGACAGTTTCGCACCAGAGATAGCGGTCATGAATGAGATAACCCTGCACTGATGAGAGCCAAAGAAGCTCGAAACCGTTCTGTAGGTAGTCAAGCGATTCCAAACAATATAAGCACAATTCAGGATTCAGGAAGAATCACTCGCGATTTGATTCGTCTATACGAATCATTGCATACATTTCGGGAAGATGCGTAGTTCAATGTTCTGCGTGGCATATAGCCAAAGTATTTGTTTTTCTCTACTGCGTCCACCAACACATGGGGCTATCTATTTGTCTGAAAGACACTAGAACAGGGCAAGAGTGCCAAACACGGTCAAATGCTTTCAACATATCTAACGCCACAGCTAGCAGTTCCCCGTGATTTTCTAATGAAGCATGCCATATATGCGTTACGTGAGCAAATAAATCTTCAGTTGATTCCCGAGGGCGATGTTGGATGTGTTCGAATGTAAAAAAGAAACAAAAAAATTGTATATCGCTACCTCGGAGTTGGGAACCAACTCCTCAGATGTCGAAACTTTTGTGGGGTTAGGAAGAGCGGGACCTACAGCTGATAGTGAAATATGAACCACTCCTATAGGGCATCGGGGTGCTGTCAGGATTACAACCAAGAATCAAACATTTTTAAGAAAAATGCTGAGTACAGCCGGATTCCATCCGCATAGACAAACTAGGACACCTTATACAATAGGTTCGTATAGTTATGTTCGAATGTACTGTACTTATAGGAAACATTGCCAAAAATGGATGTGGTGTACAATAATTGAAAATGATCTCGTTTGATATTAAAGATTTATTCATAGACATGATGCTCGAATCTTTTTTATGATTAGAGATAGAAAACTTTTGTGCAATATCTAGGACAGAGAAATGACTCAGTCATCATCTGATTTTTCAATTTTGATATAAATAATCTCGGTAGTAGCAGATTCATTTGAATCTGATTTATCATGATTCTCAGTTTGATCGTCACAACTCTTTTTCATGATGTGCTTCCTGACAATGTGGTTCCTCAGCTTATTCTTATTATAACTCAACCATCCACAATATTCACATTCCAACTTAGTGTTCCTTTTCTTGAGGGGCTCTCGCCCTCTACCTTTATAGACTTGGAATCTGCAATAATGTTTTTTGAATGTTTCCAATGAAGCTAGCGATGTATGACACTTCTTGCACTGGTACTTCTTTTTCGTGCCGCGCAACAGGTTGATCAGTCTCAGTCGGTTCTTTTCCAACTGTTCTTCTTCTTGTTCGTCGAGATATACCCTCGGGGTGTGATGATTTATCATGTGACGTTTGACATTTGGCAGTGAGCAGTACCTGACATCGCATAAATGACAGTAGTACATGCCTTTTCTACACTTGTGATTCTCTAAAGAGTCCAAGAATTTGAACTTTCTCCCGCACGTTTGACACTTGAATGCACGTGTGCTGCCAGATTGAGCACTGACTGACACTCCTGCGTGTTGGACTTCGTGATCTCGTAGACTCATCAAAGAGAATATCGGTTCGTGACAAATCCTACACTTGTAAGATGTATTGTGATGGACAGATAGGTGTTCTCGCAATTCTTCGAAAGACCTGAACTTGCGTCTGCATATAGAACATACTTTCACAACATACTCGTGTATTCTTCTAAAATGTTTGATGCGAGCTGTGGAAGTAGGAAATTTCATTGGACACATTTTGCAATATATGTAATCAGTGTTTTTGTGGACATTAGCTTGATGACGTTTAATGTTGGCAAACAGTTTGTTGCATATAGTACAATGATGTATTTTTCCTTCTAGATGTAACTTGTTATGTTTCTCTATGTCGATACCATCCAACTTGCATCCACAGATATTACATTGTTTGCTATGTTTGTGTTGGTGTTCCAAGTTATGTTTTGCCCAGGATATACTATTTCTGAAGGATGATTTACAAATTCGACAATCCCTTTTTTGATGTACGGTTTTGATATGGGAATCTAACATACTTTTGTGGAATTTTCTCATACAATATGGACAAGTTTCGGTGTTATAATGTTGGGCTCTCAAATGTCTACGTGTCACACTTGGATTAGCGAAGGTTAGCTTACATATTTCACATGACTTCGAAGAAATATGCGCTGACTCGTGTTTCATTCTTGACTGAATGTTACAGAAAATCTCGGGACATATATTGCACTCATAAACTTCATTTTTTCTATAATCAGCATGAATTTTTCTAATGTGTTTCTTCAAGCTCGATTTAGTTGTGAAGGAACCACCACAAACCTAGAAAGAAAAAATAATAATGATCAATGAGAGTTTTTTCTTGATGACCGTACTAACCCAATGATAACGTTTGAAAAGGAATATTCTCAGATGAATTATGAACATAAAAGAATGGATATACAGTCTGTCCAAGATAAGGTTGCAGCATGGGGATCTCGAAAACGGTAAGAGATACGAAATCGGTTAAATGGGGAAAAAGTTGCGCATTCGGAGGCTCATATCAAGAGCCTTCGAAAATTTTGAAAATTATTTTTAGTTTTTGAGTTATATCGAAAAAAGTGAATTTTTGGAATTTCAATTTTATTTTTTTTTCTCCGTTATTATTAGAGATACAGCAAAACTGAGAATACTTTTTCATAGCAACTTTTGATGACGGTCAACGTGGTGATACCGATTTTTTCATGCGACGTTTCGTATTCGTGGAACCATCATCAACTTTTGTTTTTTAAATACGGTCCTGATAATTTTTTCACAGATTCTAAAAGGTTTTTTTATTCTGAATTCAACCATGTATTATACAAGGTGGTTCATTTGTGTTTCGACCTATTTCCATCCATCATCAATGTTTTTTCGAAACTCCAAAGGAAAAATGCCATCAGTTCCACTTATTTTGAAGGAAAATTAGTCAACACACTAATACCTCATCAACTGGTTTCAATCAACAACCCATTTCATTTTGCGGAAACAAAAATTCCATCCATACAAATTCAGAATATGTCAAGCGCTAAAACCAGGAGATGACGAAAGGCGCAAGACATCCTGTGAGTGGTATACCAGGAAATGTTAAAATTTTGCAGATTTCTTTCGAACAATCATCTGGACTGATGAAAGCATGGTCACTAATCATGGTAGCTTCGATAGAAAAAATACACATTATTGTTCACGAGAAAATGAACATTTATACATTACAGCGAGACACCAACACCGTTTCGGCTTTTATGTGGGTTGCAATATTTGGTACACGAATTATTGTTCCTTCTATTTACCATGAAACACAGACTTCCGAACGTTATAGAAATTCGCTTGAGAATCATCTTGAGGAAGCTCTGGATGATTTACCGATTGCGGAAGTTCAGAACTCTGTTGGTTTCAACAAGATGGCGCTCCGGTACATAATTCCAGAGAAGTCCGTGCGTTTTTATCCCTTGGCCGGCGCGGTCGCCTGATTTAACACAGCTGGATTTTTTCTTAGGGGATATATCGAACTTTGTACACGCAAATAACTTTGAGGATGAAGAAGAACTAAGGGACAGTGTCTTCGAAGCATTCAATAGAATAACCCCAGAAATGCTTAGCAATGTCTTAGAAACAACTGTGAGAAGAGGATATCTTTGTTCAGAAAATAATGGTTATCATTTTGAACATTTGTTATGAATGTCTCTGTAGGTATTGTCAAAGTTAAGTTGTTAAAGTAATTCGTGTAAGAATTCATCAACAATTTTAAACGCTGCATTGATCGAATGATGTAGTGAAATATTTTTTATTCACTTTTCAGTATTGAATAACTAGTCCATCAAGTTTGACACTAAATGATAAGAAATAAGTGGAACTGATGGCTTTTTTTCTTCTGGAAGTTCGAAAAAACATTGATGATGGATAGAAATAGGTCGAAACACATTCGAATCACCTTGTATAGTACATTGTTGAATTCAGAATAAAAAAACCTTTCAGAATCTGTGAAAAAATTATCAGGACTGTATTTAAAAAACAAAAGTTGATGATGGTTCCACGAATACGAAACGTCGCATAAGAAAATCGGTATCACCACGTTAAACCTCATCAAAAGTTGCAATGAAAAAGTATTTTCAGTTTTTCTGTATCTCTGATAATAACGGAGAAAAAAATAAAATAGAAATTCCAAAAATTCACTTTTTTCGATATAACTCAAAAACTAAGAATAATTTTCAAAATTTTCGAAGGCTCTTGATATGAGCCTCCGAATGCGCAACTTTTTCCCCATTTAAGCGACTTCGTATCTCCTACCGTTTTCGAGATCCCCATGCTGTTCAACCTTATCTTGGACAGACTGTATACAAGGTGATTCAGGTTTTAAGGCACAAACTGAAATGGGAGATAGATCTCATCAATTTAATCAAAAAAGTTTATATAAATATTAGTCCGATCTCGTTCAGTAGCGGAGCTACAGGGGGTCAAAGTTTAATTATTTTTTTCTATTAATTGAAATACCTCGCTTACTTTTCAAGATATCATTTTGAAATTTGGTGTGGTCAATACTTTCTAGAATATCATCATTTCAAGCATTTCAAAGATTTTCAAAATCTACAGGGTGATACGTTTTTGGAGGTAGAGGCTTCTTTATCCCCTCCAAACTTTTTCGTAGTACGTCTCTGGCATCTTTCAGTGATCAAATTGTGTAGATCGTTCAATTTAGAGGCTTTTTTTGCTCTTCAATTTTTTTCTAGAAACGAACCGTTTTTGAGATAAATAAGCATATACGTTCGAAAACATGTTAATTTTGCCTATGTTTCGGTTTCGCTCTCGGTTTCGCTTAAATATTTTATCCTCTGACAAAATTCGTTGAAAATGCAATGAAATCTACTCACTAAAATTGAAATCACGAGTCCAATTTGGATAAGTAACGAGGATACGGAGGGTAGAAAGTCAAGTTTTTTTTTCAGTTTTCTAAAGTTGCCGTGAAAAAAATTCTACTATTTTGAAAATTTTTAAAACCGTATCATCCTAAAGTTAGGTAAGCTATCAAAACAAATATCTGTTTTTTTTTATTTATAAATGTACTTTATGATTTCCATCCTAAACATTAACATAATAAAACATTGTACTAACGCAAATTATTCAACCTAAATAAACAATAATTGATAAATCTAACACAGACCTGGAGATAAATATTAACAAAGCTTAGAGTAAGTGTGGCCTTAGATTCTTGCCGATAGGTTGAATGCCATATTATTTTTCAATTTCTTCAAATGATATCAGACAAGAAATATGGATACAACTGGATGGGGCTCAACCAGTGGCTTAATACGAATATAATTCCCGACGTTGTATTGGTCGGTTAAGAACAACCTTGACCTTCTACCCTCTGTATCCCCGCTACTTATCCAGATTAGACTCGTGCGTAAGAACATTGCAATCTTAGAACATTTTGTTGCATTTTCAACGAATTTTGTCAAAGAATACAATTTAAGCGAAACATAAGCAAAATTAACATGTTTTCGAACGTATATATGCTTATTTATCTCAAAAACGGTTCGTTTGTCGAAAAAAATTGAAGAGCAAAGAAAATCCTCTAAATTGAACGATCCACACAATTTAATCACTGGAAGATGCCAGAGGCGTACTACGAAAAAGTTTGGAGGGGATAAAGAAGCCACTACCTCCAAAAACGTATCACCCTATAGATTTTTAAAATCTTCAAAATGCTTGAAATGATGATCTTCTAGGAAGTATTGACCACACCAAATTTCGAAATGATATCTTGAAAAGTAAGCGAGATATTTCAATTAATAAAAAAAAATAATTGAACTTTGACCCCCTGTAGCTCCGCTACTGAACGAGATCGGACTAATGTTTGTGTAAACTTTTTTGATTGAAATGATGAGATCTATCTCCCATTTCAGTTTATGCCTTGTAACCTGAATCACCTTGTATATATAGGTATAAATAGTGTGTCCCACTTACCATGCTCACCATGGGTATCTCTTTAACGGTGAGAGATACGAGGTCGGTCAAATGACACCAAATGTGGAGTTTGTCAGGGCCAACTATAATGTGAAAAAAACTTTTGATAAAATCTATTCGTTTTTGTTTTATACGCAAAAAACAGATTTTGATCATTTTCATGTCTCCTCCGTAACTTCTTTATTTATGAAAATATTCAAATAGGAATCTCACATTCTCATTGCAGTTTTTCAGAGTGATTTCGAAAAAAGTATGAAATTTATACCAACCCTTCTAGAATTTGAGATATCAGCACCAACTTTGGTTTTTCAAATGTAGGTCCTAGCTCACCATGACTTAGTTACAAATAACTTTTTTTTCTCTTACAGATGATATGTCGCAGTAATAGTTTTGTGTTGATAACATTAACAATTAACGGAGTTATCGTCATTTATACAAAAACAAAAAATTATTCGGAAACCGCCATCTCGAATTTATGAATTTCAACAAGAAAATCATGATCTCCGACCTCAAAAACCCCCACTTATCAATTTTGAATGGAATTGGACCAAATCTTGTCCGCCATCTAGGAGCAGCGATTTTTTTTAATTTCAACAAAAATTCCATAACTCCGATTAACTTAAAATTTGGCAGGTGTTCATAATTTCGGTGACAATACATTATGGAATTTTTGTTGAAATTGAAAAAAATGGCTGCTCCAAGATGGCGGACAAGATTTGGTCCGATTCCATTCAAAATTGGTAAGTGGGGGTTTTTGAGGTCGGAGATCATGATTTTTTTGTTGAAATTCATAAATTCAAGATGACGGCTTTCAAATAATTTTTTGTTTTTGTATAAATGACGATAGCTCCGTTGTTATCAACACAAAACTATTACTGCGACAAATCATCTGTAAGAGAAAAAAAAGTTATTTGTAACTAAGGCATAGTGAGCTATGACCTACATTTGAAAAACCAAAGTTGTTGCTGATATCTCAAATTCTAGAAGAGTTGGTATAAATTTCATATTTTTTTCGAAATCACTTTGAAAAACTGCCATGGAAATGTGAAATCCCTATTTGAATATTTTCATAAATAAAGAAGTTACGGAGGAGACATAAAAATGATCAAAATCTGTTTGTTGCATATAAAACAAAAACGAATAGATTTTATCAAAATATTTTGTCACATTATAGTTGGCCTCGACAAATTCCACATTTGGTGTCATTTCATGGTGACCATGGTAAGTGGGAAACACTGTATAAGCTTTCATGGTGCCAAAATTCAGTGTAGTTTGAGATTAAGAAAGCCCCAAAATTCCAAAATGATTGTAATGGGGGAGACCACTGATTTTTTAAAATGACATTATCGTGAACTCTATACTGAAAAACTACCAGCGAATTAATTTTGAATTCTGTCATTCATGCTAAGACGATGAAAAAAATAAATTAGAATATGTCCATTTCAAAACACACAATTCCTGCGCCATTTGAAATTTTGTCGATTCATTGGTGTTTCTGGTGCGACGTCTTATTCCCAACACGCCTATTGTCCTTGAACTGACCAATCCCACTGCAACACTGCAGAATGACGATGTATCAGAGAGAGATAACTACAGTTCGGGACTAATACGTCACGACTCCACCATCATATTTGGCTGTTTGAAATATCGAATGAAATATGCTGATTTCAAAACGATATAGCTTCGATTCCCTTCAACTTTAACTCATAATATTGATTGTACATCAAACGTTAATCATTATTCGTCGATTGAAAGAGGTTTGCACGGATTTCTTCTCTCAGTGGCCTTCCCCTTATTGAGTAATCTCAATGGAAGTATTGAAAACACCTACATTAAATTTGGAGTCAAATCGAATTTTTATTGTTTCCTCAAAAACTAAGCTAGATACAAAAATGACACGGGGAATGAAGAAGTTGCTTTTTAAATAGTTCAATCTAATGAGAATATGAAACTCAGAAAAACCGGTGGCGAACAATGACCATAAATATCGATAAATTCACCCACTGTGGCGCTACTGGAGATATTATTTCGAATCTTATTGCGCCAGAAGAAGCTTCATATCACTCATATTACTATCAACTAAACCACAACGTTTCATATGAATTGATGAAGAGACAATTGAGTAATGAATAAAAAAACGATCTTCCATGGAAATATTAATACCCTGTATCTCGTAAACGAAGCAAGTTAGGACACATGATTATATGAACTTCATTAGCTAAAATATCACAAGGAATTTTTCTCGGTGTTATTTAGATACACCCTGTATATAGAGAAATTTATTTATTTATTTATTTATTTATTTATTCATCCAAACAGGCCTACTGGCCTAATTACATGGATAACCCAATGAAATTACATACTTGATGTCACTGATTCAAAAAAAAAAATATCATAGTTGACCATACTAAAATTATGTCGATAAATAGGTATATATGGTTTATATGGTTTACCAGAAAAGTAGAGGATTAAATGGAAATGTTCAATATGGAATTTAAAATTTCATTTCTGAAAGCAGTTGGAGCTTTTGACCAATCTAATACATTCAGAACATTGAATTGATTGGCTAGTCGAAGCATGGCTACAAGAGGGGATTTACTTGACTGCTTAGCGGAGATATGAAACATAGGGGAGGAACGAATACGACAGAAAGGTACTCTGAATGGAATTAGCGTTAAAATTTCGGGACAATCTATCTTATTATTGATGATTTTATACAAAAACAATATACTTGTAAGGTTTCGTCTCTGATCCAGAGATATTATTTTGAAATGAGATCTGAGTTCAGTAGTTCTGACTGTCAAATAGTCAGGCCATACATGGTATTCCTTGAAATACAAGTATCTAAGTAACTTATTTTGCACCTTCTCAATTCTTTTTAATGCGTTTTGAGTTTCACTCATCCAAATTATTGAAGCAAATTCTAGTTTTGGCCTGACTAAAGTATAATATAACATTTTAATGGTATGTATATTCGTAAATCTGGAAGTCTGTCTCACAATAAATCCCAAAATACGATTCGCAGATTTAACAATATTATCCAGATGGTTAGTGAAAGAAAAAACATCATTGTAAGTTACACCAAGATCACGTGTCTCTGTCTTTCGTTCAAGAGGTTCCCCGTTCATTTCATACCTAAATACGACTGGATCCTTCAACCGAGTTATAGTCAGCACGGCACATTTATTTATGTTGAAATATAGTTACTAATACATTGAGAATTCGCATTCTCTAATTTTTTTTTATGTTCTGGTTCCCACAAAGGGATATCCTGTTATGTTCAGAGAACATCGTGAGAACCAAGGGAAATAAGGTAGGAATTGGTGTTCTTCTCAAATTTCTGGAGGTCTTTGGAAAGAGATGTTCTGCAGGTCTCTGAAGTGACAACGGAGGGGTGCGAAGCCTCAACTAGACGAGCTAATCTCGCGGGGACTGCCAAGGGAAGAACAATTGTTGATAATTCAGAAGAGCATGGTCCATGAAAATATCTATAAAATAGGACCAGATCGCCAACTTGTCTACGGTGTTCCAGAGAAGTGAGTGAGTTTGTGAGCGAGGCATCACCCACGAGACGAATTGCCCTTTTTTGGACAGAATCCAACAGTTTCAGGTCATGTTTGGGTGCTGCACTCCAGATATGGGAACAGTATTCCAGGACAGGTCGGATCTGTGCCTTATAGATCATAAGCAGCTGACTAGAAGTGAAATAGCTCCTGATCCCGAAACAGAAAACCAAGTTTTGGGATGCACTTTTAGCAATTGATCTCACGTGATTTTCCCAGGACAGGTTATTGCTGATAGTAATACCAAGCATCGAAATGGATGTCTTCAAAGGGATGGTTACTCCTGACAAGCTTATGTTGGGCACAATGAGATCGGCTTTTCTAGAGAAAAGGCATGCTTGTGTTTTGTTTGCATTGAAATCTACCAAGATATTGGATACCCATTCGGGAATTGTTGCCAAGTCTATATTTAGGTTGTCAACATTTCTTCCTCGTTCATTTCTGATTTGCCTGGCTGGTATTGGAGCCCTGGAAGAGAAAGCGGTATGGAGGATACTATCATCCGCGAAGCTGTGTACTGGAACTGGACATGAAGTTGCTTCCAACAAATCATTGATATGGAGTAGAAATAGTGTTGGTGCTAGAATCGATCCTTGCGGAACACCAGTATTTATGATAAGAGAGTCAGATGAAACTTCGTCGACCACTATATGGAGAGACTGTTAAAACTAGCTAGCAGAGAACATAGCTAAGGAGGCAAGCCATAAGATGGAAACTTGACGAGGAGTCCGTGGTGCCAGACCGTGCCAGACTCGATCGAATTCCTTGGAGATATCAAGTGCCACGGCTAAGGTTTCACCATATTTTTCAATAGATTGCTGCCATATATGTGAGACGTAAGCGAGCAGGTCACCAGTTGATCTCTGATGACGGAAGTCATATTGCCTATCGTTGATAAAACCTGAATGTTCCAGATATTTCATGAGCTCGATGTTGATAGCTTTTTCCGTGATCTTTGAAATAATAGATAGCTGTGCGACCGGTCTGTAGTTGCTAGGTAGGGTCTCTTTCCCTTTTTTAGGAACTGGTTGCACTCTTGCAATTTTCCAGTTTTACGGGAAATATCAATTCTCTTTCGGTTCATTCAACAGAAAGCAACTACTTTCCTGGTTATATATCACGACGAACATTGAATTATGCAAGGTGATTTTTAGTTGGATGTTAATAGTTTATGGACGTATTGTTGGTACCAAAATGAGACTCTCTCCATTTAAACATGTGTCTTAAAATGCACCCCTTCGAGCTACAACCTCTGGAAGTTAGGTTAACAAAAATATCATCTGAAATTGTGGTCATAATAACGGATCAAGTGCAAGTATTCCAGTACTACACGCCTCTGAAATAGCAATCACTTTTGTTTATACGTCCATGGTTTCGACATACGCGATCATCTACGTATGCAAGCGTTTCACCCTGAACACAAGCTACTCTTGAAATTTATATTTCTCAGTGATAGAGGTCCTTCAATTGGTGAGAAGATTATTTTTGGAAACTATAAAAAAATAGTACGATAAACAATACTGTATATACTGGACCAAAATGAATTAGCACGGATGCGAAAACTTCAAAACAGAGCCATGCGCATTATTTTGAATTGTGGAAGACTAACACCTATAAGTGGTATGTTTAAGCAACTGGAATGGCTGCCAATAAAATATTTTCTTCTTCACCAAACCATGATTCTTATCTTCAAAATAAGACATAAAATTGCGCCAACCTATTTACAAGACAAAATCAAATATAATGAGCAAATCCACGGATACGCACTAAACAAACCAGTACCGACAAGCCAAGCAAAGATAGTTACTCGTAGCAACAAGAAGAATGTAGCATAGGATCAGGCCTCACGAACGCATACGCCCTTCGTCATTATGCATCATAATGTTCAGTCTCTAAGAAACAAAATTGATGAAATTAACATCGCTCTTGATGACTATAAAAAGGAAAACCCTATCCATGTGATATGTTTTTCAGAACATTGGATGCATAAGAACGAAGAAAGGCATTATATTCTAAATGATTTTAATTTAATTAATAGCTTCTGTAGGGAACAATATTTACATGGCGGAGTAGCAATCTTTGCGGATAAAAATATAGATCTTCAGCCAGTCAGTAACATTGAAACAACACCTCTAGAGAAATCCATCGAATTTTGTTTAGCAACTTGTAAAAAGGAGAAATTGATAATTGTATGTGTATATAGGAGTCCACTAGGCGATTTTAATCTATTCAATGATATATTCTTTCAACTGTTCACCGAAATTTTTGCAAAATACAACAATTACAATTACATAGTGTGTGGAGATTTCAACCTGGACTTTAGTTCTGATAATAAAAAATTAACAAGTTTCAAGAATACATTGGAAACATTTGACTTGAAAATAACAATAAACGATTTCACAAGGGTTTCACCGACTTCAGCTACCACTATCGACAACATTCTTGTTAACACAAAAAATGATTACTCCACCTTCACATTGGATATGTGTGTTTCAGATCATAATGTGCAGTTTTTTACTCTATATCTCAATAAATTATCTGTAGGTAATAGTCAACAACAGCTGTCTAGGTCCTATTCCGAAAATAACCAAAAAAAATTCGAACAATATTTGAGAAATATGGATTGGTCACAGTTATACGAAAGCGAAACTACGAATGATGCATATCATAATTTCGAGGGCTTGTTGAACTTTTACTTCGAGAAGTCATTCCCTTTGAAGAAAAAAATTATAAACAGCAAAACATATATGAAAGAATGGATAACGAAAGGCATCCGACAATCTTGCAAAAACAAAAGATTTCTGTTATATTTGAAACGATACACAACAAATCCGAGTATTCTCGAATATATCCAGAAATACTGTCAAATTCTCAATAGCCTCATTAAGACATCGAAAAATTTTAATTATGAGAAACAGTTGGCAAATTCTCCAAATAAAATCAAAGCGACATGGAACATGGTATCACATTTCACCGGCAAGCAGAAAAAAATTGAGGATATTGAACTGAAAAACGACAATGGCAATTTGATACTTGAACCTAGAGAAATCGCAGAAAAATTCAAAAAGCATTTTGAACAGATAAGCTTAGAAGCCACTCCTAATGCAAATAGCAATATATCTAGTACAGAATACATACACAATTTCAAATTCAACAACAAAAATTCATTTTTCTTCTCTCCGCTAATTGAAAGTGACATCTTGGAAAGTATAGCTGCCCAAAAACCTAAGTTCTCTACTGGAATGGATAACATACCAATGACTTTGATAAAAAGACACAGTAATGCGCTGAAAAAGCCACTTGTTTTTCTATTCAATCTATCACTCTCTTCCGGCATATTTCCCGATTCATATAAAAAGTGTATCATCATACCACTCTATAAAAAAGGCGATAGGACCGATCCCAATAATTATCGTGGCATTTCATTACTCTCAAGCTTCTCAAAATTATTGGAGTGGAATGTTAACAAACAAATAGTGTCATATCTGAATACTCAGCAAATCCTTACAGAATCGCAATTCGGTTTCAGAAAAAACTTGAACACTACGGATGCCGCATTTAAATTGATAGAACAAATACATGAGTCTCTAGAAGCAAATCGATATCCACTCGGAATATTCTGCGATCTCTCTAAGGCATTCGACTGTGTAAGTCACAATATACTCCTGGAGAAATTAGAGTACTACGGAATCAGAGGTTTGTCTTACGACTGGTTTAAATCATATCTCTCACAACGAACAATGTGTGTCAGAGTAAAACACGAAATGTTAGGTGATGTGCTATACCAAGATTCAGAACATACTCAATTACAGGCAGGCGTACCACAGGGATCAGTGCTGGGCCCTACATTATTTCTCATTTATTTAAATGATATCGTTTGTAATTTTCCGGCAGCAGCATTCACACTTTTTGCGGACGACACGAGTATACTGGTTGAAGAGGCAAATAGTGACCTACTCACTACATCATCAGAAGATATAATGAAGGGAGTGTCGGACTGGTTTCTGGCTAATAAAATGGCTCTCAACTACTCTAAATCGTTCAACATTCTATTTAAATTATATAAAGATGTTGACGATGTGACCATACTACTTAATGAAAATTCTATTGATAGTGTACTCTCAACAAAATTTCTGGGAATAACTATTGACAGCAAACTAAACTGGCTAGACCACATCACTACACTTCAAACTAAATTGAGTAGGTCAATCTTTGCCCTACGCACAGTTAAACGGAATACAAACCTTGCAACAACAAAACTGGTCTACTTTGCATACTTTCATAGTGTTTTACAATATGGCATTGAATTTTGGGGCACATGCACATATGCGGCAGACGTATTCGGAACCCAGAAGAGAGCTATTCGGGTATTATTTGGTTTGAATCCTAGAGACTCTTGCAGAACACCTTTCAAAGACCATAAAATATTCACTTTAACAAATACCTACATATTCAAAATAAGTATGCTGATTCACAAAAAGCGTTCAATAATGACATTACCATCAGACAAGCACACATATCCAATAAGAAAGCAAGAGTATATTTTGCCAAACTATAGATACAACAGAACTAGAAATGGGCCATTGTATTCTGGAATAAAAGTATACAACCACCTACCTTCCAATATGAAATCTTTAGGTAATTTGCGTTTCAAAAACCACCTGAAAAAATTATTGCATCAACATGTTTTTTACAATCTAGAGGAATTTTTTTCTCAACATTTAGAATGAAGTCACATTATTGTTATTAGTTTACACCGCACCTTTCACTTTCTCAATGCTGTATAAGCTGTACAGAATGTAAATACTATATGCTATTATTATTATTATGTATCAATGTAATTGCGATTCTGTGAGAAATAAATCTAATCTAATCTAATCTAATCTAATCAACACTAGAAATAGAACTGATTTCCACATTCAACAAGTTGGATTAACGCAAACACAAAATTCAATTTTTTTAAAAGGCTTGACAGTTTCAACAATCTCCCACAAGACATTAAAAGCATAGCATCTCTCTGACCATTGTTTTATATAATTTTAATTTCAATATGTATATATGTGACAAGTATGTTTATGTGTGACAATTAATGTACCTATTCAATATTCATTATAGACATTATACAATAAATGTGGTAACCGAGGTGGTAACCTCAAAACGAGCCTCAAAATGTGAAATGTAAATTAGTCTATGACTCGAAACGAAACGGCTCGACCGATTCGTATGAAATTTTTTGTGCCTGTTCGGTAGGTATGAGAATCGGTCGTAATCTATTTTTTAACTCGAAAATTCAAGATGGCGGACGAGTATTGTTATCCGATATCATTCAACACTGGAATTTGGGGATTTTCGGGGTCGGATATTATGATTCTTTCGTAAAATTTTGGAAATTCAAGATAACGGATCCAATATGACTGACGGGTTTTGTAATTATGGTCAGAATCCATTCAAAATCTGTTATATCAATTCAAAAATATACCTTGACAATTATCTTCAAAAACCATTTGATTATTCTTCCAAAATCTTCTTTGAGCATTATAATATCCTTTCTGTTGATCAATTGTTTTATAAAACATCAACAATATATATAAGGAAACATTTACAAAACTATAATCATGTAAAACATAAATATGACACCAAAAATAAAATTGATGGTTGGATATCGACTGAGAAATTCTCTTCAACTTTAATGCAACAACATGCCATTCATATAGTTGAAAAAAAATTACAATAAATTGCCTCCTTCTTTGAAAAAAATCAGTTTTTTCTTATTCAAGGAAAAAATTATATCCTGGTTGATTGAGAATTCAGAAATTTTGGAAATTTGATTATATGATAAAATACTTAGGCAACATTTCATGTTTTCTATAGTTATATTTAGATTACATGAACATGTATTTGATATATGTTAATTTTACTCAATGAGAAAATGAATTTCAGTTAGTGGAAGGAAAAAAAATATTACATGATCATGGACAAGTTTCCAACTTTTTTGATCTTGTTTATATTATAAAAAAAATGTATATTATTATTAATATGGTATGCTAATATGTATGTTATTTCTAAAATGAATGGAAGTCTTGAAATGATCAAAATAAAATCAACAGGTAGTTAGGTTATTTCATATTAGGTATCAGCTGTGGCTCAAGCTGTGTTATTAGATACATGTTAAAACTTTCTGTAAAGCTCACCTCACACACAAAAGGTTTGATTCCTTGATGAATATACTGAACATGTCTCTTCAAGGAACTATTTTGCCTGAATAATTTATCACATTGGTCACAACTGACGTAACCCCCATCACCTGTGTGAATAGATATGTGTTTCTTGAGGCTTTTAGTCCATAAGTATCCATTCCCACAAACTGAGCATTCACATTCAAGATGCTTTATTTGCAAATGTTTATGAAAGTTTTTTTGCATAGTCTTTTTACAAATAAAACAATAATTATGGTTCTGATGGAGCATTAGGTGAATTTTCAATGACATTTCATTCCTGTATTTTTCAGGACATTTTGTGCAATTGAACTCTTGAAAAGTTTGATCAAGACTATCATCAAAAAGTTCAGTCTTCACATTGATGATATCAGGAGAGTCTTCTTCCTCTGATTCTTCTTTAATATTCATTCCAATGGTATCAGGAGAGTCTACTTCCTCTGATTCTTTTTCAATATCCATTTCAGGCATATTTCAGAATGTAGGTATATGATGTTGGCCGTCTACCTCACAGAACTCAAAGACCTCTAGCTAACGCACCGGCAAACCTGGTTGAATTGAGATTGAAGATTCGAAAAAAATTCAACTTAGGTTTTTTCTGGATCTGGAAAGGTGGAAGAAAAAGAAATATCGGCTCCATAATCCATAGCAGGCAAAAAAGATGATAAACAAACAAAACCACCTGATACACACGTTACATATGTTAAGATCGGGACACAATGTCAGAGACTGTGGTCAGAGATAATCACTAATCAGATAAACAGATAATGTAGAGGAAAATAAGGATTAAAAAATGAGAGATGCAGGTCTGCTAATGGTCAATGGTCAATGCTAACTTTGAACGCGTTTTAAGTAGACCAATCATATTCCTTATTCCTATTTCTTATTCTTTTGCATTGTGTTTGGGCCTTAAGATTGATATGACATGACTTGACTTTGACATTTAGAATTGACATGTTAGAAATTACGAGTGCATGCAAACAGCTCCAACACACTACATTCAATATTCTGGCTTCCATCATATTGTGATACATACAAGGAAGCTAACTATCCTTCCTGCATGAAAAAAGGGACTACGATTTCTGAACTGGAACCTTCTGCCTGAAGAATGTATTTTGTTAAAAATTAGTTGGGAGAACGAAATATACTATTTGCGCGTTCGTTCTTCTAACGCGAGTTGCATACCTGTGTTCGTGAACTTTAGTGTTGCCTACTCGGTTGCTAAGTCAGCACGTACGTAGCCCATATACGTATTAATAAACAATACGGAATACGGATCATAACGGGTGCCAGGATGAAGCCAAAAATATGAAACAAATGAATATCCATAAGGATTTGGTGGCATGATACGCATGCGCCATGCGCTATTATAGTAAGCCTTTCAATCAAAGTAGTATGTGTCTGATCGTTTCAAAACTTTTACTGATGGATAGTCATTTGTCTTCAAAAATCGGCTTCATGTTCCGCTATGGAAACAGATAGAGATTATCCGTATTGATTATTAATACGTATATGGTGCAAAGCCGTGCGTTGAAAGCCAGAATATTGGATGTAACGTGCTGAAACTGTCTGCAGCCACTTGTTCTTTATCTTCTCGAACATTTAGTTTACTTGATTGTATTCATCATTGTCTGCTAAGTATGGAGAAAAAATCTAGTGAGCTGGAACTCCAGCTACAATGGTTTTCATAATGTTTGCCCCTCTTTCTCGATATACGATATACAGGACAATTCAATCATATATGATTCAGGAACTGTTCAAAGACCTGATTCAAATTCGAACTTGCTGCTATTTCACACTACTGCACTGCCTTGACAGTCTTCACAGATTGACACTTGACGTTGTTGTTTAGACTTTGACAACTGGCAGTTGAGGTTAGAAGTTAGATGAAAAGAAATTAAAATTTTCCATTTCTTCTTTTCGTGTTTTGAATCAGAACACTTCTCACGTAGGTTAATTTATATTTTTTCAAGTAATCTTTCACTCTTTTCTGTTTACGAAAATAATTATCGGTTTCAGTAATCATGATCTCAAAATTAGTGAATATATTTTCAATTTTTCCCAGCCAGTAATTGTTTTTATTTGATTTCAGAACAACCATGGCCATCAGACCTGTTTACAGGCCTGATATCATAAAAAAGAGGACTAAAAAGTTCATCAGACATCAGTCTGATAGGTATGGTAAACTAAAGGTAACGAATAAAACTGGTTCAAATTCATATTGTGCTACTATCAAATCATCAGTGATTTTTCTAGTTTCTATAACGCTTCCTATTTACATTTTCAGCGTAACTGGCGTAAACCAAAAGGTATTGACAACAGAGTGAGGAGGCGCTTCAAGGGTCAGTTTTTGATGCCAAATATTGGTTATGGATCAAATGCAAAAACTCGTCATATGTTACCTACCGGATTCCGTAAAGTTTTAGTACACAATGTTAGGGTGAGTTCAAAATGAATTGAAGTGGACTATATACAATAATTACTTGATAAAATATAGAATTCTGTCCTGGATAGCTTTGGGGTTCCTCTGATCACTAAAACAAAGTAGGAGTGTCCTCTGCAATAATTTAAAGAGAATCCCATATTCATGATAGTCCTTTGTGTATGGTAGTTTTATGATTATTGTTATTCATATATTATACAAACTCAGATTGAATGATTTTTTTTTGTAAAATTTGCAGTAGTGATAGTATATCAGCATTGATGGGTGCATATTTACTGAAGAGTATTAATCTTTAGATATTTTTAATTATACAGAAAATCTAGTTCATAATTATCTAAATTGTATTCAAGTAAGTTAATGTGTTCCCCAAGGCATATAACCTCCAGGATATCCCTTTTTGTGGGAACCAGAACATAAAAAACCCAAAGAAACTACTTTTACTCATTGAACATGGTAATAATTAATATCCATATATAGGGTGACTCCAGAAATGTAACATTTTTTGTTAAAACTGCTTTTATCATGTTATGGTTTTTTTTTTGAAATTTTTGTTGGTACTTAAGTTTTTGTTTGAAAAACAGGAATTTGATAATGAAAATGTGGACAAACCATCATTTATTCAGATATATGACTATAAAGTTACAAATTTCACCTTCTTTTCCACCTGCCTTCTGGATGGCATTTAGAACAATTTGCCCTTCTTTTTTCATCATCATATCATAATGTATGACACATTTTGTTTTTCTATTGAATGAGAACTAGAAATATGATTCTTGAGATTTATCCATATTCAGTGGAAAGAAGAATATCATTTAAAGCAATCTATTGACATTTGACATCTTGTATCTGGATTGACTATTGATTAAATGGCCGTCATCTGGTATGCTTGTTCACTAAATATTGAAAACTTGCCATAAAAATCATATTTCCTGTTGAATTTTCTATATAGAAATGTGTCATTGAAGTACATCATGAGACCTTGCATCATGAGTATATAAAGTGTCCAATGTCAAAATAAGAAGAGCAAGTTGCTGTAAATGCATCTAACACAAGGGGAGATAGAAGGTGAAATTTTGAACTTTTTCTTGAAATATCTCTAAATTGGGGCTTTGTTCATATTTTATTATCAAATTCCTGTTTTTCAGACAAAAATACATAAGTACCAAAAAAAACCATCACATGATAAATGCAGTTTTACCCATTTTTAAAAAAGGACACTAATATCTCAGAATAATATTTTTGACATGAACATGAAAGCTTCAAGATTCAGGAATTTCAAAATTTACATACGTTACATCAATACACAATTATTTTCTTCAAGGATTTTTGTTGTATATCAGTTGTTTGAAGTGATTAGCCAAGGTGGTAATTTTGTCCAGCCTCTTAAGAAAACAGAAGAAATGGACACACTTGATTGAATAAAGTGGGCAAAATGAACAAAACTAATTGAAAGAGTTGGGTAAAATGTGATTCTTTGTTTATGATGAAGAATAATCTCTGTTTCCAGGAAATTGAAAATATTGTCCATATTTTTTCAATATTGTTTAATAAAAATTTTATGATAGCTGTCATGTGGCAGAAAATTTTCACTAATTAATTTTACCGAAAATTTTCACTCACTAATTTTACGTCTACATGCTCATGTTGATGAAGAATTTACAACAAAATTGCATCTCATTGGTTGAAAATGACTGGTATAATGCATTAGAAGTAAATAGAATACCTTGGAAATTCCTTGGAAACCAGAGATTAAAGCAAACAGATGACTTTCTGAAATGTCAAAAAAATGTTTGTGTTTTCACAGCATTTTTTTTTGTTTCCACTCCAAACAAAATTTTTACGTCTAGTATTAATCCATGGCGAGAACTTATTAAAATTGTCTTTGTTACTAAACACATACCATAGAGAAACGAATAAAAAGAGAGTTGTCAAACCTGCAGTAAAAGTTGGCACCACGTTTAGAGCGACACACTTGGCAACTGGGTGGAACTAGTTACTATGATCGATAAAACAGATTCTCTAGTTACCGATTGAGATAAGGCGGTTTATTTAAAACCTTTACTTTCAAAATTTGTATTAATCGAGAAAATTACAAAAAAAAAATAAAAAACTTAAAAAAATATATTTTATTCCATCCAAGACTAGAGAACTACATATCATGAAACAATAATAAGTAGATAAAACTCTGAAAAAAAAAAACAAAATAAGATATAAACTCTTCAGCCTAATAATGACTAGACATCATACAAAAAGGAAACAAACAAAAATGATGAAAATTATGAATAAATGAATAACTAACTCTGAAAAAAAAAATGTCCTGCTACATATGTTGCCTGGGTGTCAAATTCTGAGTTAGAAAACACAATATCGAAATTTGGAATAACCAATTCATTCAACTCATTGACAAGAACTGATGATGGCTCTGGCTCCACTGGGCAAGCAAAAAATGAGTTGAGATTATCCAATTTGGTAGTCACATCTTCTTCACAATTTTTGTTGGCATTTTTAGGTATCAACTTATTCAACACTTGCTTGCACACTTGAATTCATATGCACGGGGTCTTGACATCTCACCACACTTTTACATCTGTGATATTCTTTTAATCTGAAATACTGAAATATTACATAAAACAAACATAAAACTGAAATCAGTTAACATGCGTTCTTCAAGAATGCCTACTTCAATTCGATAAAATGTATGTTTAATTCAGTTCCGTTCATATTTCGGTTAGTTCAGAATGAAAGAATATCACTTATGTTTCTATAAAAATGTACCTACGTGCAACCTACATGAATATTATCAATTTCACCTTGTCAATAATAGAAATAAACTCGGAAATAAAGTAAAATAAATGTGAAAGAGAAACTCGAATTTCAGTATCAACATCAACTCGGAAAATAAACAATATCTGTTGTATTCCATTGGTCTGTTCCTTCGTTCTAAAATGGAACTTGCTAAAGTTGATGTTTTTCCATAGTTGTCTCTGTTCATAGCATGATATAAACAGAGAAAGTCATAGAAAAAAAAATTAAGTTCAACCAGTAGAGCAAACACATACGAACAGGCCTTATACTGTCGTGCTGTCGAATGTCGAAATTCAAAATGTTTCATGTCATGACTCGTTTGTCGATTGCGAACAGCGCCTCCATGCGCGACTGGGTTGCGCACAAACTTGATGGTCAAAATTTCCTATGTTTTGAACAGTCTCTTTATTTTTGGTTTGTCTATGACACATACAGACATGATTCTAAAATAAAAAGGGAAGGTACCGTGAGTATTTTGAGGTCTATAAAAATGTCATGACACGCTGTTGGACACACCCACCAAGGAAGGGATAATGCGTTTCTGAGAAATGAAAACATCTTGTGATGAGCCAACTTATCCATGAGGAATCTCATGAAACTGGTCAATTTTTAATCTCAGTTTTCCACATTTATAAGGGAACATTAATTATACAGTAGTTGTCTACGGTTGATTGATAATGACCACATACAATTTTTTGAATCTCTATAGATGGTACATAGGTTTTGTATAAAGCGTCCGTTGAATTTGTTGCTCTAGTAAAGTTGTGGATAAGTAAAAAATTGAAGAAATATTATTTGGAAAGATTGCTAGGAGTTACCTTTGTTTGCTCCTAGAGACAAATAAAATTCATTTTTCATTTCATCAAAGAATAGCATTTTAATTTTTTGAGACAGAATTGTATTGATGTTGGTCAAAAATAATGTTGAATCATACTCACTTTCCCTTTCTGCATTTTTTACTTCCTTTGGAATTCAGGAAATTTCACATTTTATACAGGGTATTTTCTAATCTCTCTTGGAAAATGAAAGGAGTTTATCCTCACGTAATTTCAAGACAAAATGTAGGAAGTTTTTTTTTTCGAATGTTGCTTAAGTTTCAAAATACAAGGTGTTCTAATTTTGTTTACATTTCATTTTCAAACAGCCTCTATTGCGAAAGCAAAGCACCATTCAAAAAACCTTTTTACCATATATTCGCCTTAAAATTAGGTCATTGTTGCAAGAGATTCAACAGACCTTTTTTTACGTGTTTTTTTTTAATGGCTTCTGTGTGGTCCATGGACATAAACATATTTTATATTTTGAAAACTAAGCGTGGTACGGAAACAGATAAAGATATAATTAGAATAAGATATTGAAATTACGTGGGCTTTTATTTTTTTCTCAATAAAATTGGTTGAGGTTTGCCTCTGTGCGCCACTGGACATATTGTTTTCTATCAATGGCTAAATTAGCCTTATAATTATATAATGTTATCCAACATCCGAAATTGGGGGGAGCATGTCTGGAATTGAAATAGAAAACGGATTTGAAAACAAAATTCCAACACATATTATTTTGAAAAATAAGCTACATTCGAACAAAAAAAAAAGTTTACATTTCCGTCTTGAATTCGCACTTTGTCAAATTCGTTAGGAAACACCCAGTACATATGTTTTATTATTTCAAATGTATCTGTGACTCATAAATATTATTGTTCATGTTGGAAGTCCATCATTATTTCACAGAAAAGAATTTGAAGTATTTTTTTTCGAAGTTATCCATAATTTCGAGTTTGAATTCGAAATTAGTAC
The DNA here is from genome assembly GCA_918026855.4 of Phaedon cochleariae. Taxonomy (NCBI): domain Eukaryota; kingdom Metazoa; phylum Arthropoda; class Insecta; order Coleoptera; family Chrysomelidae; genus Phaedon; species Phaedon cochleariae. The sequence goes on along the minus strand of OU896710.1, from coordinate 7,375,661 downwards.
AGGGGTCTCTAGATTCCCTATACAAGCGATATCTCCGTCAAATAGAGAAAAAAGATGATGAATTGACATCACAACATGGACATACTTTCCTTACATCATCATATTGCTAATGAATTCTCCAGAGAATTTTAGCGAAGCAGATCCATTGATTTCAGAAGTCTCATTTATTACAATTACATAGAATGAAAATCCATTATTCAGAGACGTACTCACTTTATTTCTAAGGTGATCAAAGTTGAAATATTACCAGATAATTGAAAATTCAACGCTATACCAAAGGAGGAAAAAAAAATTGCGACTCCAGGACGGTCCCATCATTATTTGGAGGAGGCACATGTCAATTCCAGAAATACTTTATCAAAACATTTGACGAACATATCATCAATAATCATTGCATTATTGATGTGAGTTCATGATTTCATCCTATTCATTCAATTCCAAAATTCTTCTGAAACCACCGGGTCTGGGAATTTTTCAAGAGGATCTGGAATCTTTGAGGCAGAAAATGACGGAGATATCGCTTGCATAAAAAATTCACAACAACCCTGTATTTTTTTATCGCTTGGAGCGCACGAAAGGAAATCCGTATAATGTTCAAAGAACATCATGCGTTCCTAGGCAGGATAGGGACAGTTAATTAGAACTCGAAATTTTTCGAAATTAACAAAAAAATCTAGCATGTCCGTTCTACGCCTTAGTAGCAGACTGTTGATAATTATTCCTGTAATTTCTGTATGTACTCGAAAATTGTAATAATTCCATAGCCATGATGTTTATGGTAATTTGCGCCTGAACATATTATGTCGACCAAAACTTACTGAGCATTCTTTCTACCTTATATCATCAGCTAATTTACACGATACCGCTTTATTGACATTTGCCTTTTCGGTTTTCAAGGAACTCGAAGTCCTTCTCATGCAAAACCGCAAATACTGTGCAGAAATCGCGCATGGAGTGTCATCGAAGAAACGCAAGGAGATCGTTGAGAGAGCACAGCAGTTGAGCATTAGGGTTACCAATGGCCATGCACGACTACGTAGCCAAGAAAATGAATAATTGACTACTTTGTTTAATAAAAAAAGATTAAAACATTTCATCAGTTTTATTTTCACTCGTATGCCCTTGGTTCACTCATTTGGGGAAAGTTATTCAATTTCTTCGTTTTACTTTTTTTCTAACTCTACCATCCGCGATAGAAAATAATTCATCGGCCAACCTGAAGGCAGTCACTTGATGATCACCTTTTGGTTTTGCTGGATGTGACCATTTTAACCACAAAACATGAATGGGCTAGTTTAACAGTTCCGAGTTCCGAAACTTTACGATGGCGTACGCTTGTTTTCTATCGCGAATAGGGGCATACAAAAAGAACGTTGACTTTCCCGATCCCTTGTACATCCCTTCATTTAATTTACATTTCCGTTGAGCATTAGGGTTAGAGTCCGACCACGTTAACTTTGGGACAGCACGTGACGCAACGCATATGCATATTCAATGCATACGCAACCACGTGCTGTCCCAAAGTTATCGTGGTCGGACTACCAATGGCCACGCACGACTACGTAGCCTAGAAACTTGGTTCCAGTCATTAGGTGAAAGATTTCTTTTGCTTTTTTATCTACCATTGGCGATAAAAAATATAATTCATCGCCCCACCTGAAGGCAGTAACTTGATGATAATTGAAGGTTTTGATGGTGGCGTTACGCTTGCTTTCCGCATTAAACTCAATGTGAACAACGTTCATTGGTTTCCTATCTCCATCGTGAATAGGAGCATACAAATAACGTTGACAATTCCGATCCCTTGGGCGTCGCCCTAGCTCCTCAGATTGATCGAAATGATTGAAAATCAAATCGAGAACATGAAAAACGTGTTTCTGATATGTCTTGATATATCAAATTCACATAAAAACCCGTTTATTAAACTGGCCAATGCAATTACGCCCTCTAAGGGCTGTCCTGGAAACTTGAAACTAATTTCCAGAGGTTTTTCTTGGCCACTTTTATCATAAATATTTTTTTCCGAAACCTGTGCGGCAAATAGTATGACTTCATTTACTCAAGAAATCTACATTTCATATACAGGGTGATCCACGGTGGATGGCCTATTAGAAGTATATCTGGAGAACGAAAAGACAGAACTTTCTGAAAATTGCGATTCTTTGATAATTGAACATTATCTATCCGTCTAAAATACTTTCATCGATACAGTCGTGTTGCCGCCACTTCTATCAGAAACAACTAGCAACTTTGTTATTTCAAATGGAACACCCTGTATTTTTTTTTTGTTTCTAGATTCTTCTTGAAAAGCTGTTTTCATCAATGCATCACACTTGGGGTCTAGCAGGAATCATTACAGAGATATAGGGTGTTCAAAATCGAGATTTTTCAATTTTAAGATTTTTTTTTGTCGAAACAATTCATTATCGATCAAAACGGCTTACATGTCCCTATCTCAACTTTTGATTGACTATCTACTGGAATTTGATTGAAAAAAATACAGGGTGCTCCAAGATTCAGAATTCTGATCACCCTCTGTATCTGTTCCAATTAAATGTCAGTAGATAGTGAACCGAAAGTTAAGATAGGGACATGTAAGCCGTTTTGATCGATAATGAATAGTTTCGACACAAAAAAATCCTAAAATTGAAAAATCTCGATTTTGAACACCCTATATCTCTGTAATCATTTCCGATAGACCACAAGTGTGATCTATCAATGAAATCAGCTTTTCAGGAAGAATCTAAAAATGCAATAAAATACAGGGTGTTCTATTTAAAATAACGAAGTTACTAGTTGTTTCTGATAGAAGTGGCAACACTGTATCGATGAAAATATTTTAGACGGATAGAGAATGTTCAATTATCGAAGCATCCCAATCTTCAGAATGTTCTGTCTTCTCGTTCTCCAGATACTTCTAATAGGCCATCCACCGTGGATCAGCCTGTATATACATATAAGACCTTATATATTTTCTTGGGGCAAGGGATTTTTCTTCAATAAATTTTCATCAGACGTTTTACACTGATAAACTTTGTTATTGTGATATAGAAAATGTCCATTGAAATGATTTCAAACTGCTTAACCAACATTTCAAGTCAAAATTTTTCGATCAATTTCGAGTCATAATTTTCGACTGCATCAACCGGTATTCAGTTTCTCATCAGTTGCTGAATCTTCGTTTCATTGACTAAGCTACAAAATTGATTAGCGCATCTCTTCGAATTGAGATTCTACAGGATGGAAGTTGTATATTAAAATTAGCATGAGTTTTCAATACATTTTTTTAAATTATTGACAATTATTGTTATTCAGACAGCACGACACGACGTCCCGAGGACGTACATATCACGTCCGATTTGAGTGCGTACATCCCGGAACTTAATACGGACGTCCTCTGAACGGCGTATATCATCCCGTTCGTCTTCGGGACGTACAGAGCGTACGTTTTTAGGACGTCGTTTAGTCTTATATTTTTCTATATTCATTATTCACTTTATATTAATTATATTTTCCAATGATAATAAAACATTGCCAAATGTGATCAAATTGAGTAGTAATAAAGGCCCCTTTGGTGTTGGCTGCCGATCATCTGCCGATGTATTTGTTAATCAATAAATGAATCAAGTGATTGTTTGTGACCAATGTGAAGAATTTTAGGTGAATCTGGCAATGTTGGCATATCTCATTATCCTGAATAAAGTATATTCAATCTTTATAGGATGCCGATTTCGAAGGATATAATGATGAATTTATATGCACAGATTCTACGTCCTGTCCTATATCAGACCAATCAGAATAACATTTCAGTCTAATTTATAGCGAATTCCATTTGGTGGAGTGTTTCTGCGCACTCAATATGTATATTATGTTTTCTTCTTACTTTTGAAATTTGGTTAAAACATCTATATATCTCAGTAAGAAAAGGCGATACTACGTTGATTATGGTATTCATGGCGATGAAATATCAAACTTGGACCTAATATGGACGTCCCTGGGACGTTCTATCTTGTAACATCCCCAGGACGACCTATGGACGTCTCTCGATCGATTAGTATCTGAACTCATGAAGTCACTATCGGTGAAATGTAAACGGACCGAAACGGATAAGAGAATATTGCAAAATAATATATATTGTTAATATGATATTGATAATATTATATTTATATAATATCAGATATCGAATTTTTTCAGTCGTATACGAGGTATGTTAATAAATATACATTTTGCTCAAGAGTAAAGTTACCTTATTTATTTTCGACAATATCGAAAATTAATTAATATATAGAAAAGTTGACTAGAATTGAAAACTACGTTCAAATGTCTGATAACATATATCTCTACCTACGATGAAAATCATGTTTTATTATTTCTTACAATGATTTCTGATCAATTCATAATATGGAAAACGTTTTATTAGTAATTTTACCGAAAAAATCGAGGAATAGTTATTTGTTTAACTAGGCAGCACAAAGTAGTAGATTGACTGCCGAAGCTGAATTCATAGCCGAGCGTAGCGAGGCTAGGAATCCAGCTAAGGCAGTCAATCTACTTTGCTGCTGAGTTGAACATATAATTTTTTCTCCGATTCCTAATGATATAGGAGGATATTGTATTTGCAAATTATTACAATTCCCACAATCTCTTTTTTATTCCTGTAGTGTTCAATCAAAATAAAATTTGATAGAAATCGCAGTTGTTGGAATGGTTGGTTGCTATGGAAATGTCCATAATAATTATAGTTTGACAATTCATGAAATTTCTAACAGTTGTGCGAAAAAATATCGGTATATATTTAAATTATTACATAAAATGGACAGTGTGAGATGCGACCTGGAAGTACTTACTCCTCCAGAAATAAGGGAGGTGTCAAAAAATATAGAGATGAATTTGTTGCCGGAGAAGTCTCGGATGAAATATGAAGGAAATTATAAACGATTTATGGATTTTTGCATGGAGAAAAATGCGAAGACTTTTTCGGAGAATGTATTACTTGCTTATTTTGCTGGATTATCTCAAACAATGAAGAGTTCTACCCTTTGGTCTGTATATTCCATGTTGAAGGCAACTATGAATGTTAAAAATGGCGTAGATATAGGAAAATACTTGAAGTTGCGGGCATATTTAAAACGGTCATCTGAAGGCTACAAGGCAAAGAAGTCCCGAGTTTTCGAAAAACAAGATATTACAAACTTTATACTGGATGCACCAGATGATGAATACTTATTAGCAAAAGTAAGTTTTGAATCAAATATCTATACCATGGAGTGAAAATACTTATAATCCATTCTTTTAGGTTGTATTGATTTTTGGAATTGCGGGGTGCATGTCGCTGCGACGAACTTTTGAATTTAAAGTTAGAAAATATGAACAATAAACTATTGGTATCCCTATTAAACACGAAGACGAAGATTTCGAGGTCTTTCGTAATAATGGAATATTTGGATGTTGTTAGAAAATATATAGCTCTTCGGCCTGCTGAATTAAAAGACACATATGTTTTTTAAATTCTTGTTAAAAGTGTAATGTAATAATTGCTAATAAATGTTTACGTCAAATGTTTTATTCCCATTGAGTATAATCACTTTGCTGCCTAGGCAGCAAAGTACCCACTTTGCTGCCTAGGCAGGAAAAGTAATACTTTGCTGATTGATATGTGTCAGCAAAATCAATATTTGCTGCCAATAGGAGAAAAATAAGCATTTCTCATAAAAAGTTCTGCAAGGTCGAAAAATCTGAAATAATTTGTTCAAAATGATAAAGATTTCTGCCGATGAAGTCTTTTTCCCAACTGTGATGTAGGTTTATAGGTATTGTTATTATTTAAGAATGTCGTGTTCTACATCTCATGAAATCAATATTTTGATATAAGTAACCATGAAACAGCATACGCAAGTCGATTCTCTCAATAAATCAGAGAAAAATTATGGAACCATTGACAAAGAGCTTCTTGCTATCGTTTGGTCAGTGAAACATTTTCGACCCTATATATCTATTTGGTCGCAAATTCACAATTTTCACTGATCATAAACCGTTAATTTATTTGTTTGGAATGATATGCAAATATACACCGTATGAATTGATATTCGGAAAAAATGCTAGATTACCTTCTAATTTGACTAATCAGAAAGACCCACTTTACAATTTTGAAAGCTATCCATTAGAAATTGAATATATAGATTACAACAGGCTTGCCAAGATGCGCAAAATAACCTGATGATTTCAAAATATAAAAGGAAAGAATCTTATGATAGTAGAATAAAAGTTACGTATTATAAAGCAGGTGATGAGGTTTTATTGAGGAATAATGCAGGGAATAAAGTAGAACCATTGTATGTATATAGGTCCATATGAAGTTGTAGATGATAAGTCACCAAATAGCATATTGAACACAGGGAAACATTTAATAGAGGTTCACAAAAATAGGATTAAAATGTATAATGAGAAAAATTAGAAGAAAAAAAAACACCATTGTATAATTAGTTCATTGTTTTTTTTAACTTCCTTGGGAGGTGTGATGTAGGTTTATAGGTATTGTTATTATTTGAGAATTAATATGTATAACACATTTCATTATTGATTAGAATAATTATGTAGGTCTTCAAACAGAATATTGTTGACTATGCATTACATGCTGTTTCATATGGTTACTTACATCAAAATATACCTTGATTGATTGATTTCATGAGATGTAGAACACGACATTCTTAAATAAACTATGAGAGGTTGAAGATCGAATACTTGAGTTAATTCCAACTACCAATACCATCCTCAAGAGATAATCCACGATTATCACACAACAAAGAAAGCATTGGGCCAATAACTTCCCGGTATAGTTAATTGTTTGTTGGGTTGTTTATGTTCGGCATTTTGTGAATTCAACTATAATTATTCACAAATAGTCAAGTTTATAAATAAAATTGTCGAACATTTTGTTTGGATCGGAAGCCAATCACTCCCGCGTATTTTTGTGTTTAGGGTGTAGAGTATGCGTTTATCACACATGAATGTTCGGCATTGATTTATTTATATTATTTCAGTATGCAAAATATTCGTCAAATAAATCAATGGGATATTGACCTTCGTAGTCTTACAATCCAATTTTCGTTAACAGTATATCATTATTTGTTAACGTTCGGCCATGGCGTTATTAAAGATAATTAATAAAATAATAGACGTCAAGTTGCATAGAACCTAAGGGGAGTTGAAAGTATAATAGTCATCAAACACTGGAAGTATAGGTGGGAGACAAACATCATTTATTATTATAATAAATATAATATAATTATACTCTCTACTTCAGCACTTCATAATACATACAGTATGATGCAAATGTATGGAATAAATTCATTATTTCAGAAATGGGCGACATTTGAAGAAATTCCGAAAACACGTGAGTTTTAATTTTTGAAACCTCATCTCATGACATTCATATGAGAGATGTTACGTCACCGGTGTTGGAGTAATGACGTAATGGACGGTTTTTTTAAATACAAACAGGGTCATGTGACACCTCGTTTGAAAGGTCTACTGATCGTCTATCCAATAGTCAAAATTTTGCAAAAGAAGATTGAAATTAAAATGGATTATCATTTGGTTAACTGAATCTTGCAGAGATCTTCTTCTGAGAATTGAACATCGAAGGGTCGTCTAGTTGAAAAAATACATCGATAAAAAAGTTCTGAACTCTACTTTTTGGATTTTTTTCGGAAGTCGTCTTGTTTTGAAATGAATTTATTCCATACATTTGCATCATACTGTATATCATCTTTAGCTTCATTTGCTCTTTTTATTCGGTGTACTATACGCGTATTTACTAAATATACTGTACGCTAGCACAAACCACGCCCACCGTTATATCTCATCTTCAAAGTAGGTACTTTACTTAGGCAAAACTCAGAGACTATTTATCCTCAACGAACTAACCTATCCCTGATTGCAATATTTTTGAGGAAGGAAAACCGAATGGAGTGTAGAAATTAACACATTGATTAATAATATATTTCAAAAGTTGAGTTCTTCAACAAAATTGAATAAAATATGAGACTGTTTATCCTGAACGCACTAACCTATTTGACTTCAAATATTTTATGAAAAAGAAAACCAGAATGAAGTAAAAAAACATTGGTGAAAAAAAAAAAGTTGCAAAAAATAGTTCAAGTTCACAGCGATTTGAACCATGGACCTTCAGACTGAGAGTCGACAGCGCTAACCAGTAGACCATTTGGGTGTATGAAATTACTGCGTACAAGAGATTGACAACGAGAGAGCTTCAGTCGAATTCGTGTCAAAATCATAAAAAGTGTATTCCTGCGTTGGAGCACAGTATATTATTTTAGTGCGATGTGCTGACTCCGAGTATATCGGTAATGTTTGGAGATATGACGTATTATGGTGGGCGTGGTTTGTGCTAGCGTGCAGTATATTTAGGAAAATCGCGTACTATACCTACTCCATTAGCTTCACTTGGTCATTACAGCGAAATTACAGAACCTTAAGATATTCCTAAAATGCTGTAAGAAAATGAAGACTATTATGCAACCATTTCCACCCATTCACCTGACAGCAGTGACAGACCACTGATATTATAACATGTCATTGTTTTTTTGCACTTCTCATTCATTGGGGCCAAGCCGAAGACAAGAATCTCACTGAGCTGAGGTGGATACTTGACGGTGTTTCAGGCAGAAATTGTCGCAATACATCATTGCGTAAAATAATTGATAAGGCAAAAGTTTATAGGTAAACCATTTCACTCGGATAGCGAGGCGGTAACACAATGCAAGTTGATTCAAAACTTGCCTGCGACTACTAGTTGGACGCCCTGAATGAAGGGAGCAGTCAGAATAGACTGACTCTATAGCATGGGTACCAGCACATATACGGGGTATGAGGGCAACAAAGACGCAGCTTCACTAGCCCGAGCAGGAGCAAGTAAAAAGCCCTGAATTGCCCAGATCCCTTTTGTGCTATTGCGGAAGCTATAGAAAAGACAAGCACTTAATCGTGGATGAAAACCAAATCTCAAGACTGGTGGAAACATTCGTCAGGAATGGGACAGGCCAAAGAATTCATTGAGAAACCATCACCAATATTCACAGAATTTTCACTGAGTCAGAAGAGAAGTTCAACAGATTAGTGGGACTGCTCACAGAGGTTGCATATGAGTACAATAGGCCTGGCTGAAGAACTGCTATTCAGCTTAGGTTAGGAAGAGGATGAAACAGCAGTACACATACTTCGCCACTGCGAGGACTTGTCAAGACTAAGGTTCAATACGCTGGGAGAGAAAAACCAAGAGCCTAAATATACACAGGAGATCTGAAAAATAGCCTACGGACTCTCATAGAGGAGGAGGGGCTAGTCAAAGAACTCTAAACGATTTCTAGGACAGATACAGTAGATCTGCAGAGGTCGTGGTGTAGAGGCAAATAGCCCGAAAGCCCCATTCCTATCTAATCGGAATGTTGTGGCACACAAAACAGCATAAAAAACATGACACTAAACAAAGTGGAGTAACATAAATCTTGTATTTCTAGTGGGTACATCTGAATAATGAAGAAAATTCCACATTATTCTTTCCTTTACTTGAGAAATACAACTCGACTTTGAGTATGGACGACTTCCTTCAGTTAATTTCGATATGTTTGCAGTATATGAATGTGATTGGTCTGAAAATTATTTTTATTCATGTTTTTTGTATGATATGTACTACTTTTCTGTTTATTAAATTCCGTTTCCATAAGTATCAACTGTCAAACAAAATCTGAACTAGTTTAATACTAAATAAAGGATATACACCGTGTCTAAGATAAAAATGTCTATAATGGGGATCTCGGAAACCATAAGAGATATATGAGAAAAAACGAAACTTGCCGATTTCATTTTTTTTTTTCTGACGTTATTTGAAGAGATTCAGGAAAACAAAAGCCCTTTTTCATTGCCACTTTTTAAGCTCTATGAAAAAGGATTGAGAAATTTTCCGAACGACGTTTCGTTTCGGATAATCTATTTCCGAAATAGACATCTTCATCTTGGTCACGGTGTATATACAGTCCTCTATTTTGTTTATTCCAATGGAGATATTACCAACAACCCCTTTGTGATTCCTTTGGAACCAGTACCAAAATAACGAAACTAGAAGCAGAATGAATTCTTCCCCCACCCACATCTCTTATTCTAAGCATGATATTCGGCCTGCGCCCGTCCACTGTCTTGAGTCCGTGTCGAAGTCACACCGGCCGATGGGGCCAATCAGCAGTCAACTCAATGCATGTTGATTCAAAACTTGCAGCCCTTTTGTAGCCATCTCAATGCAAGTTCTTTCAAAACTTGCAGTGCCTTTGGTAGTCAACTCAATACAAGTTAATTCCAAACTTGCATTCAGCAGTCAACTAAATGCAAGTTCATTCAAAACTTGTAGTCCCTTCAACAGTCAACTCAATGCAAGCTACTTCAAAACGTGTAGTCTTTTTAGCAGTCAACTCAATGCAAGTTAATTCTAGCAGTCAATTCACTGCAAGTTAATTCAAAACTTGCAGTCTCGACTTAGAATCCCTGAATTAACTAGGCAGTCAGAATAAATACTCAATCAAGCATTGGTACTAGAACATACAAGGGTAACGAAGAGGCAGATTCCCTAGCTCGAGCAGGAACAAATAGAGTTCTGAATGGCCCAGAACCCTTCTGTGAGGTCTATTGCAAAAGCTATACAAAAGAAGCATCAAATCATGCATGCAAACCGAATTTTAAGAATGGTGGAACAATCTGTCAGGACTGAGACAGGTTAAGGAGTTCATTCAAAAAAACACCACCAATATTCACTGAGTCAGAAGAGTGGTTCAACCAGAATAGTGAAACTTCTTACAGGGCATTGTAGGTTCAACAAACACATGAGTATGATATCCCTGGCTGAAGAACTGCTGTGCAGGTTTTGTTAGGAAGCGGAGGAAACAGCAATACCCATACGTTGCCACTGTGAGGGCTTGTCAAGACTAAGGTTCCTTATGCAGATGGAGAAAAAAACAAGAAAAAACAAGAAAAAACTAAGGAAACACCAAGGAAAAATCAGAGCCCAAAGATAAACAACGATATCAAGGGCAGACACAATATATCTGAAAAGGCTACGGTGTGGAAGCAAATAGCCGGAAGCCCGCCCCCATTGTAATCTTATCTGATTTAAATGTCATATAGCCGGAAGCCCCCCATTGTAATCTTATCTGATTTAAATGTCATAGCATACAAAACAGCAAAAAATATAAGACAGTTGAATAAGTAGAGAAACAAACATGTTGTATTTTGAGTAAGTTCATCTGAATAATGAAGAAACTGTAGTCTCCACAGGTAGCTGAAAAATACAACTCCACTTTGAGTATGGACTACCCTGTTCTCTTAGTTTTGATATGTTTGACGGGTGTAAAAATGATGTATTTGTGGTTTTTGTATTCATAAACTAGTTTCCATGTTTATTGAATAATGTTTTGTTTAGTATTGACTGTCATATGAAATGAAAATTAAATTATGACTAAATAAAGGATATATATATATATATATGTATAGGTACAGTCAATTATTTTGTCTACTACTAGAGATGATTCCACTGTGATTTCTTCTGAATTCGAATGTCGTAAAGAAGAATAAAATAGTAACAAAATAACAAGACCAACAAGAAAATGAATTTGATATCAACATTCCTTCACTTATCTCTTCTTCTGTATGATGTTCTGTATCTTCTGCCACTCCCTGTCCAGATGCGCCTTTTCGTTCTTGTCCTTGTGCTTCCGCGATCTGCGCCCGTCGGCCATCTTGAGCCCGTACTGGAAGGCCGCCTTCGGCAGCGCTTCCTTCTGGTTCATGTAGTCCGAGTACTCCTCGGCCGTGTCGAAGTCCCACCGGCCGATGGGACCCTTCTTGTTGCCCAGGTCCATCTTGGAGTAGTCCACCTCGTCGTCGCTGTCGTCGATGGCGTCGTTCATCTCTTCCAGGCCTGGAACGACGGAGAGGTGGGTGAAAGGTTTTTGTGGGTGAGCGTTCACAGAACTAACGATATGTGATTCGAAATTCGATGTAATAGTAGATTGTTTTAATAGGATCAAAAGTGGCAAAGTCGAGCGAAAGCAAAATATGAGAGTCAAACGAGGTCACTTTTGATCCGAATGAAACATGCTATTTCTTCTGCAATCGAAAGAATAAACTAAAATACATATGTGAAGTAATCACCAATGCCATGCCATATGTATGAAATGCAACAAACCATCCGTATATGGTGAGAATATTCGAAGAGAATATTCTAACATCAGGTTTATTCAATTTTCGAGGATGTTCGAATTGTAGTTTCGATATTGTCAAGATATAATGATCATTCGTATTTTATTCAGTTATTTTAAATTCCAATTTTTAGTCTTTTCCCAGTAAATATATTTTTCATAGCTAATTTTACATTTCCGGAAGACAGTTCAGTCGATCGTAGTTTTCAGGAAATCAAGAATCCAATTTCAATCAGTATTATTTTGATTTGCAATCTTTTTACCAGGTCGCTGGCACCTATGATCGGGTAAATTATCGCTGACGGAGTATTTTTCGAAACAAGGAATATCGAGTTTGATGAAAAAGCCGGCATTACGATTAGGGATCGCGAGTAGTGCGATCACGCGTTTCATTTTTGAAGTAAGTTTAGTTTTTCGACACACCGCGCCCCTCGAGTTCCACCCCCATGGAGAAGCACGCTCTTTGGTGAGTACATGATTCCTATGTTATATTTATGTTTCATTTTTATATAACCTCATATACTATGTGTTCTGGTTATTTTGTCTCGTTGACGCTCGACATCTTTTGTTTTTGTATTTTTTACTCATTTTTGTAGTCTCTCAATTTACACCCCAATGTGAGCTTATGATTGAATAAAAATTTATGAATTTGTTAAGTTGAATCTAGCCCCATTATTCTGCTGCCAAGCGAGTAACCCCTCACTGGTCATAGGTTTGAATGTCTCGGGAAGGATTATGGGTACTTACAATTCTACCCCTAGAGATTTAAACGTGACAATATAAATACAACGAAGAGTGACCCATTTGTGTATGGACCAGCCATAATAGCAGATACCGCGCCAGTGCCAGGTATATGAAAAAGACGTGGTAAATGTTAGGTTAGTAAGCATATCAACAATAATAATAGCGATTATTCATTTCCCTCCATATTCCACTTTACTTGGCTCGGCAATCAAATGAAGGCAATCATTATCCAAATCGAAGTCCTGAGGGGGCAGAAGGACGATCTAGCCTTCATACCCATCTAGTGGATCAAGTGCAGAGGTGTATAGGTAGATTCAACAATCATACCTTGCGAGTAAGTCGTGCATATAGACCCCTACGTCTATATGCTTACAGAAAAGACACCATGTCAGAATTCTGTAGACTATCGCAACACCTGTAATTCTCAAAGTGGTTTAATATACCACTAACAGATAGTGATATTCCTAGAATGTCAAGACTATGAGATTCTAGGGAAATTTCGTGAATCGTTTGTCAGCTGATGCGAGACAGACTGTTTCGACTTGCCATAAGTGTCATCAGTTGCACTGGCCAGCTGACAATCGATTCACGAAGGGTACCTCCATATATTATACAAATCGAAGGGAGCAGAAGGACAATCTAGCCTTCATAGCCATCTACACACACTGGCACAATTAGGGGAACGGGTAAAATTTACACTAAGTTTGACATCAATTTTCTCTCGCACCGATCACTCGATTCAAATTAGTTTTCCACGAATTGTAGCTTCATTCTTCACGAATAAATCTGAGAAATAACCACCTCCAAACGATTCGTCTTTATATCATATACAGGGGTGTAAAGAAAGTACGGATTTTTCGGTATTTTTTAAGACATCCTGTGGAGTGAACCACTGATAATTGAAACGATTTTCCAACACCAAATTATAGCCCAATCTATCCCGAATATTTTCGTTTTTTATTCATCTTGATATCCCAATTATCTAAGAAAATATAGAGTTTCAAAGAAGAGGTGGATATTGGTATTAATTTTACCACCTCGAAACTCGAACTGGGGAGAACGTGTAGTTTTTCAACTTGTTTCTGTGAGGATTTTTACTTCAAGATGAGAATTGTTCACAGTCGGTTTACTGTTCAAAGACACATATACGAATACTCTCATGAATATGCAGGGGTGATAAAAGTTGCTCCAATGTTCTTTTGGTGAAATGCTATTTTTGTTAATCAACGTTGGCTATTTTGTTAATGTCATTAATTATTGTCAAAGTCAAGCGATTCACAATTCATAAATTTGATTAATGAAAATTCAACGTGAGAGATTTGATTCCTACTGATGTGGCGAGGACTGTAGCATTAATTGAAAACGACCAGTGGGTCAATGTTCTTTTAACATATGAGAGCCGCATCTGCACCAATTCAATAGATGGCAGGGAAAGACTATATCGCCGAGGTGAACAAAATGAACAATTTGATTTTACTGCTTCTGTCTCCTATGGCAGAGGTTTAGTCATGGTTAGGTTAGGTTAGTCAAGAAACGACACATTTTCAGATCCAATTTGAGTTTTGAGGTGTAAAATTGATACCAATATCCACCTTTCCTTTGAAACTCTGTATTTTTTTGAATAATTGAGATATCAAGATGAATGAAAAACGAAAATATTCGGAATAGATTGGGCTTCAATTTGGTGTTGAGAAATCGTTTCAATTATCAGTGGTTCAGTCCACAGGATGTCTAAAAAAATACCGAAAAATCCGTACTTTCTTAACACCCCTGTAAATGATGGAAAGACTCATCGTTTGAAGGTAATTATTTCTCAGATGTATTCGTGAAGAATGAAGCTACATTTCGTGAGAAAAAAAAATTGAATCGAGCGACCGGTTCCAAAGAAAATTGATGTCAAACTTAGTGTAAATTTTGCCCGTTCCCCTAATTGTGCCAGTGTGTGTATGAAGCATGAAGAGCATTCACCCTAGTGTCTCCTACAGTATTTGTTGAATTGGGGATCATGACTCTACCGTCACTCTATATATATCCCTTGATTAAAGATATAATGAATAATGAATTCGTAACAAAAAATCGTGATGTTCATAATTATGAAACATGTGGTCGTAATCAGCTACATCAGTCTTATTCCAGACTTGCAGTCAGTCAAAACTCTCACACCTATCAACAAATAAAATTTTATAACAAATTCCAAAATCTATTTGGCGACAAAGAAAATAAAACCAAATTTAAAGATGAGCTAACAGCATATTTCTTGAACAATGCATTTTATTGTACAGATGAATTTTTAGCAATGTGAATAATTTTAGATAACTGTAATGAATGGGCGTGTACACCTTAGTAGAACTTTTAACTCAAACCATGTTTGTAATGATCCTTTTATACATAAATAATGATTGACGACATAATTCGATCGAAAAATTAACTGGAATGTTTTATTTTTGGACATAAATAATAGTACCTTCTGAAAACGGACCCTCTTATGACGTAGAAACCTCACCTCGCCATAGTTGAAAGAAAATACCAAACGTCCGACGGAGACTGAAGCAACTGATATATTAATTTTTTCACTCTCTCAGAAATCATGTATCATTCATCTCTGTCTGGAATAGTCTTGTTTCAGTATTAGGGTTTTGACGTCAAATCATCGCCTCAGAGGTCCAAAAATCGGGGATTTCAATAATTTTTTATAAAACGTAGGGAGCACACAGCAAGAAACGGTTTGCGGTGGTGAGCTAGTTTGGGTGAGTTCTATCGAATTATGAAATACATTTTTTTTGTGATATAAGCCCATTGTGTCAATTGTGTAAACCTACCTGTATTAACTAGTAATGTAAATGAATAACTGTTGTACTACCTACTTATTTTAATTGTATATTTTAAATTAGACTGGTCCAATTTGCTTTTCGTATATTTTATATTCTCATAATCTGTACAAAAGTTTCCAGTGATGAATAAAGTATTTGTATTTCCATAAATGTTCATGAATGAACGAAAAGGGTCAATGAACATTTGTGAAAATGACTTCTAGCTTCGAATATTTATTTCGTGACTCTGATCCGATTCTATTCAAGATCTGAAATCTATTGATGACAACTTTATTTGGCAAAACAACGGACCCACCTGGATAACACTCGGCGTATCCCTCGGGCTCCTGTTGCAACTTGTTCAGTATCTCCGCGGACTTTTTCACCATTATAAATTGATAAAACTCGTGTAACAGTGCGTTTTCTGTTATTTATAAATGTTGATCAGTTGGATTGATTATGAAATGACCAATTAACATTGCATCCTTATGAGAAATGTTTGTAGACCACATTAACTTGAAAATTTAACGTTGTTTCAGCACCATCTACTTGTTCATGAATTACTTGAGTATGTACCTCCTCACGACTTGAAAAGGAAATGAATGACCAAACACCCACAGTGTAGGCAAGGGTCGAAATTAGCGAGTATGTCGGCTTGCTGCAAAAAGACCGTTGATTGGCGGTAGGCAACAAAGCGTTGGCACCATTGTCCATGTATTTTGTATTTCTGTTCTTGTTTTGAATTGAGACTTTGTTCTTCTCATAGACAAACCAAAAATAAAGAGACTGTTCAAAACATAGGAAATATTGACCATCAAGTTTGTGCGCAACCCAGTCGCGCATGGAGGCGCTGTTCGCAATCGACAAACGAGTCATGACATGAAACATTTTGAATTTCGACATTCGACAGCACGACAGTATAAGGCCTGTTCGTATGTGTTTGCTCTACTGGTTAAACTTGATTTTTTTTCTATGACTTTCTCTGTTTATATCATGCTATGAACAGAGACAACTATGGAAAAACATTAACTTTAGCAAGTTCCATTTTAGAACGAAGGAACAGACCAATGGAATACAACAGATATTGTTTATTTTCCGAGTTGATGTTGATACTGAAATTCGAGTTTCTCTTTCACATTTATTTCACTTTATTTCCGAGTTTATTTCTATTATTGACAAGGTGAAATTGATAATATTCATGTAGGTTGCACGTAGGTACATTTTTATAGAAACATAAGTGATATTCTTTCATTCTGAACTAACCGAAATATGAACGGAACTGAATTAAACATACATTTTATCGAATTGAAGTAGGTATTCTTGAAGAACGCATGTTAACTGATTTCAGTTTTATGTTTGTTTTATGTAATATTTCAGTATTTCAGATTAAAAGAATATCACAGATGTAAAAGTGTGGTGAGATGTCAAGACCCCGTGCATATAAATTCAAGTGTGCAAGCAAGTGTTGAATAAGTTGATGATACCTAAAAAATGCCAACAAAAATTGTGAAGAAGATGTGACTACCAAATTGGATAATCTCAACTCATTTTTAACTTGCCCAGTGGAGCCAGAGCCATCATCAGTTCTTGTCAATGAGTTGAATGAATTGGTTATTCCAAATTTCGATATTGTGTTTTTTAACTCAGAATTTGACACCCAGGCAACATATGTTCATCATTTTTGTTTGTTTCCTTTTTGTATGATGTCTAGTCATTATTAGGCCGAAGAGTTTATATCTTATTTTGTTTTTTTTTTTAGAGTTTTATTTACTTATTGTTTCATGATATGTAGTTCTCTAGTCTTGGATGGAATAAAATATATTTTTTTAAGTTTTTCAAATTTTTTTTTGCAATTTTCTCGATTAATACAAATTTTGAAAGTAAAGGTTTGAAATAAACCGCCTTATCTCAATCGGTAACTAGAGAATCTGTTTTATCGATCATAGTAACTAGTTCCACCCAGTTGCCAAGTGTGTCGCTCTAAACGTGGTGCCAACTTTTACTGCAGGTTTGACAACTCTCTTTTTATTCGTTTCTCTATGGTTCTTCTAAACTACACAACACTAATTTCGTCGCACCCCAAAATTTTGCCTCTGTCAAAATCTGAATAACTTTTTTCTGAACAGAAAACCAAGTTTTTGGGATGCACTTTTAGCAATTGATCTCACGTGATCTTCCCAAGGAAGGTTATTGATAATAGTAGTACCAAGCATCGAAATTGATGTCTTCAAAGGTATGGTTACCCCTGACAAGCTAATGAGCAAAGTGAGATCGGCTTTTCTAGAATAAAGGCATGCTTGTGTTTTGTTTGCATTGAAATCTACCAAGTTATTGGATCCCCATTCGAGAATTGTTGCCAAGTCCATATTTATGTTGTCAACATTTCTCCCACGTTCGTTTCTGATTTGCCTGGCTGGTATTGGAGCCCTGGAAGAGAAGGCGGTATGGAGGGTACTCTCATCCGCGAAGCTATGTACTGGACATGAAGTTGCTTCCAACAAATCGTTGATATGGAGTAGAAATAGTGTTGGTGCTAGAATTGATCATTGCGGAACACCAGCATTTATGATAAGAGAGTCCAGGGCCGTAACTAGGGTGAGGCGAAGGGGGCGACCGCCGCGGGCGAAAAAATCGATCAGAAGATGACCTCGATGCTTCTGAATTCATTGATGAAATTGAGAGTTTCAAAGTTCAAGCATCAGCTCTTGTGCACAATTTTGACGAGTTGGATCACATTCAAACTCTTCAAATCATTCATGAAAATGAATTAGAGAAAATATATCCGAATATCTATATAGCTTTACGAATATTTCTCTCTGTTCCTGTTACTAGTGCTTCTTGTAAAATATCATTTAGTAAACTAAAACTAGCAAAGAGTTTTTTTGAGGTCTTCAATAGGAAAGGAAAGATTTACCGATATGGCTACACTTAGCATTGAGAAAGAAACAGCTGCTTCAGTAGATTGTGAAGATGTGATAAACGATTTTACTGTAGCTAAAGCAAGAAAAGTACTTTTTTCAATCATCAATTACATATCTAATTACAATGAGAATTGTTCCTGCATTTTTATGATTTTCACTTTGAGATATGCGTAGCAATATTCATTGTGATACTTATCGATTTTTGTTTATGTTGTGAGAATATTTATTGATTTATTCATTTTATTTTTTGTTACATAACATAATTCCTTAGATTCTTGATAGCCTAGCTGAAGTACCTACTATCATGGAAATGGTACCTGTATATTTCGTTAATAGTTTTATTATTGATTGAGTTCCTATATAATATATAGGTAGGTACTCAGAATATTCATTCCTGTTTTATATATTCATACATGCTTGTTTTTTTTCTGAGAGTTTTCAACTTTTTTTTTATATTGAATAAGACTTGATTTTTGTTCATGTTGTGAGAATATTGATTTATTACATTCACTTTCTGTCACATATTCCTACCAAAAATAAACATATTCCTGTATTTTCAGTTCCTGTTTCGAAGAAAAAATGAATAATTATTCGAATTTCTCCGGAAGTGCCTGTTGTTATATAGGGGATGCAAATTCACAAGTTCGCCACGGGCGCCATCCACCCTAGTTACGGCTCTGAGAGAGTCAGATGAAACTCCGTCGACTACCATGGAGAGACCTGTTTGAGACCTAATTTTCTTATCGAGTTCACGAATAGGAGTGGTAAAGTAGAATTTATGGTATGATTAAAAACTCGAGGAGGAGATCACTGCACCTACCTGGATAACACTCGGCGTACCCCTCGGGCTCCTGCTGCAACTTGTTCAGTATCTCCGCGGATTTGTTCACGCGGAAGCCCGGCGCCACATTGTCCACCGGCTCGTCGTCCCGCTTCTCGAAGTAGTCCCGCTGCTTGGCGTCGTCCCGCTTCTTGGCGTCGCGACGCTGGCCGCGCGCCGTCGGCTCGTAGTCGCCGATGTCGCCGTAGATGGAGTCCTCGGTGCGCGGCCGTTTCGCCGGTTTCTTTGCGTCGTCGAGGTCCTCAGGCAAGTCGAGGTCCTTGGAGGGGTCGGTCGGGCCGCGCTTGTTCTTCTTGTTCTTGCGGCTTCCTAGGTAATGAATTCGATTCTCTTGAGTACTGATATTAATTGATTGATTGGTTGATTGATTGTCTTTATTACCCCAAGAAATCTCTCTGCTTGTAATACATACAAAAATATAATAAAGGGTTAATCAATGATTTATACTCAGTGGAAACAAATTAATATTGTTTCTTAAGATGAAAGTTATACATATACAGTGTGACCCACTTCTAATGGAACCACCCCTGTATCTTACGTAATCGTTGGGTAAGGATCCTGAAATTTGCTGGAGCGAGAGATATACCAAAAACGCACTCTATGACCAAGTGGGGTCATCTTCAGTGATATACACTGCTCGCCAACAGCCATGAAACTACCCCAATTTCCGGAAAATGATATTAGGAGTCAAAATAGGTCGAAAATCACTTCAGATTTGGAATCAGGACGCCCAATTTACTAACTATTCAAATTTTTCCTGAAAAATTTCCAGTTCGGAATAATGAAATTTTGTCGCATTTTTTATGGAAGCACCCCCGTAGAATGTATATTTTTTGAAGTATGATAAATTGATATTCATCATACAAGACGTGGAAAGAAATTCTGAACTGAGAAAACCTAATCACGAATCTGCGAATGAGGGCTATAAAAATAACAAGTTTCCATCGCTCAAGTTTGAACCCCTTTTTAATACCTTCACCCAATCAATACTAAGAATTTTGTGGACACCCTATCGTTTGTGAAGTTTTTTACATTTACTATAGATTTCCATCAATTCAATAAAATATAGTTTCCTACGATTATTTGGTTATTATGTAGGTAACAATGACAACGATGTAGTTATTTCCGGCTTAGTTCGGGAAACACGTACTTCCGTTTCTACAGAAGTGATAAGTCATTAAAGTGGACACAATGTATGCGTCAAAGTGTGGAAATAATAGTATATTGTTTAACGAGCAAGAAATGATAGTGATTTCCTACGAGAATGGAGCTTGCAGCATCAGCCATAGGTGAATGCTGCAATCATTCGAGTAGGAAATTAGCATTCCGTGCGAGTTATACACTATAATTTTTCTACGGCTGTAACAGATAACAGCGGCATTCGGCTTGTAGCAATCTAATTTCCTGTCAAGTAATGATCATCTATTAGACAGAGCTGTCATTGCTTGCAATTTGACATTCCATGGGCGAAGAGATTTTTTTGAAATAATGACACAATGGAATCATTGTGATATCAGATACGGAAATTAAATTGATGACATACAGAGTACCTCATTGATGTATTGAGCACAGTAAAACAAGAGCAATTTTGTGTTATAGCCTTAGAAAATAGTAGATTGTTTTATTAGGATCAAAAGTTACAATTTGTTTGACAAGCGAGGCGGAGCGCCTAGCGAAGCCGAGCGAAAGCAAAATTTGCCAGTCAAACAAAGTCAGTTTTGATCTGAATGAAACATGCCTTTTTTTTGCAACAGAAAGAATGCGAAGTAACCTCCAATGCCGTACCATATGTATGCAATGCAATAAATAATCCGTATGGTGAGAATATTCTACCTGCATTAACAGATTAGGTTTATTCAATTTTCGAGGATGTTCGAATTGTAGTTTCGATATAAATACAACGACAGAATGACTCATTTGTGTATGGACTAGGTGTGAGCCCCTAATAGCAAATACCGCGCCAGTGCCAGGTATAGGAAAAAGACGTGGAAAATGTTAGGTTAGTGAGCAAATGAACAATAATAATAGCGATTATTTATTTCTCTCCATACCCCACTGTGTTTGGCTCGGTTATCAAATGAAGATGAATAATTCCGATGTGTAAGACAAAAAAGTATTGCTGGCCGTGATTATTCAAAAACAAGTTATCCATCCAGAGAATAACGGATGAAATACAGATCAAGCAAATATGAGATTCTTTGAGGATTTCCTGATCAAAACAAAAATAACTATAATTATGATGTATTTATATCTCCAGCATGGGTATGAAATGCCAAATCTGCCGAAATCGGAAACAAATCAGGTATGTGTCCCAACCCAAATAACCAATCGTAACAATGTTGTTTTTCTGCAACCGACACAAAAGTCGTCCATTTTGAAACCAAAATTAGCTCTTAAATTAACGTTTCTATTACTGACACAAAAATAGGTATGTTGCTAAGCAACATATTTCAATAGTGTGTTCTCCTTCTATATTAGCCAAACCGTCAGATATATAGAAACAATTCGAATACAACAGTTATAGGGTTTCTTTGGAACACCTAAAATTATTTTCATATCAATAGGGTGTACGAATTCCAAGATATCGGTTGATGATGAGTATTTTCACATGAGACACCCTGAATATTATTACATTTTTAAATCCTTCCTAAGAGCTGATTTCATCAATGTATCGCACTTGGGGACTAGCTGAAATGTTTATAGAGATATAGGGTGTTCAAAATCTATATTTTTCAGCTTTGTGATTTTTGTGTTGAAACTATTCATTATTGGTCGGAACGGCTTACATGTTCCTATCTCAACTTTTGAATCAACTTCTCCTGACACTCAGAGATTTCTGATAATCTTGTATCTATTCCAATTAAATTTCAGTAGATAGTAAATCAAACGTTGAGATAGGGACATGTGACTCATGTGAGCCGTTTGGATCAATAATGAATAGTTCTGACAGAATAAAATTCCAAATTTGAAAATTTTCGGTTCTGAATACCCCATATCCCAATAATATACAGGGTGTCCATTTCAAAACATCCATCATCAGCCGATATCTTGGAATTCGAACATCCTATAGATATGAAAATAATTTCAGGTGATAGCTCTCATAAAATTCTATAGGTGTTGAATTCAATTTTTTTTTATATACCTGACGGTTTGGCTAATATCGAAGGAGAGCACACTATTGACTCACCCTGTATAAAAATGTGAAGTTTATTTGAAACATGAGCCTTACCTTGTCTCAAGTAACTGAGAATTTGTGTTAGTTTACTGATGACTATATCATTTGTTGTTACAGTAGTTGTCAATTCAAACGACGGTACATCCGCCACCGATCTTATCAATGTTGTTGGAATATCACTCTCAGCTTCCTCTTCTGCAAAAAAAAACATTCGGTTTTCAGCATTCGAACCAGTAATAATAAACAAACGATGTAATAGTTATTTGTTCAACTAGTAATATAGTTCTGAAGTAATATTATGCTTAGCTTGTTATGAAAAATAGTGTCGAACTAGCTTAAGAAGCCTCAATTACTCTTAAACATTCAGAAATAAATGATTTCTTGGATGTGCGCTCCATTGTCTCCATTGAGGATTATAATACAAAAATATCAGATAGTTTACATGCTATGCGCCAGATATTTAGTTCGCGTAGTACTTCGGGCACGGTGTTGTAGTAACGTAGGAAACTGAAAAAATAAGTGTCACTTAGCATATTGATATCAATGTAATTTTTTGACGTTTGTAGACAAAAGTATATTTTGTTCTCTGACAGGAAGAAAGTTTGAAATTTCATCTAGACAGGTTATAAAATGTCACTTTTCGTAATGAGTACTTTTTTCCCGGATATATATCACATAATATATATGTCGGCGTCAAACAGTGAAATCCGTCATTCTCTGGAATGCCTAGTCATTTCACGTATTGCCGGCAAACAGCGTAACTCTAAATTTCGTACACCGTTTGCCTAATAGTTTCAGGCATTCCCTGTAATGACGGCAGGAAGGTTTATTTAGGCCGACTCAGTTTATGTTGTTTAGAAACAGTAGTCTCTCCTGTTCTCTCGAGTAGTTTTCTGAAAAATACACTTTCTAGGAAGAAGGTTCATTTAGGTGGAAAAATAGTCTCCCTTCTTATACAGGGTGTTTCCTAACTACGGTTCCTAACTGCAGGTGGTGATTCATTAGGTCATTTTAAGAAGAAAAGTTCCCATTAACATATGTCCGGAGTTGCTTAGTTTCTGAGATACAGGGCGTTGAAGTTCAAGAAAAAAAAAACGGTAATTATAAAATATCATGAATATCCTAGAACCGATTTGGTTAAAATTTGGTACTTTCATTTGAACTAATAAGGCGCTTATTTAGCCCTATTTAGATTGAAATCATTGGGGCCAGTGGCGTCTCAGTGGGCACCACAGCCAACAATATTGTGAAAAAAAAGTAGGCCACTGACTTTTTTTGGTGAATTTTCATTTTGTTTAGATTGAACAACTCAAAATACAACGTTTTAGTCTCTTGCACTTTCTTCATATCCAGCTTCGTTTTCGAGAAAAAAAATCAAAGCCACTGTATTGCATATCATGAACACCTTCATTGGAGAAATCAGTTTTTCATTATTTCCGCCAAAAATTTAATTGACACTTGATATGCTGAAATTTCAGAAAATTTGACAAATAAAAGTACGATATTTCAACCAAATCGGTTCCAGGATATTCATGATATTTTATAATTACCGTTTTTTTTCTTTAATTCCAACGCCCTGTATCTCAAGAACGAAGCAACTCCGGACATATGTTCATAGGAACTTTCCTTCTTGAAATGACCCAACAAATCACCCCCTGCAGTTAGGAACCGTAGTTAGGAAACACCCTGTACATATGAAGAAAGGATATTTTCCTTCTTCAACCTCCGGCAAACAGAGTAACGGCTGAAAATGGAAGTTACGCTGTTATGCTGTTTGCCGACAATACGTGAAATGACTAGGCATTTCAGGAAATGACGGATTTGACTAATTGACGCCGACATATACACTGTTGACGACTCTTGTTGTGCTATAGTTCCGAAAAATAACTCAATAACACCGTCTCCCAGAAAGAACTGCAAGTCCTTTCATCTTCCATTCGACCTTGCGGTTACATAAATTACTGAATAACTACTAAATTCACCATTTTTTCAAAATCAAATCACAGAATTAGACTGACAGATATTTGATTACTTCAAAAGAATGATAAAGGTGCCTGCAACTCAGGTATCATTTCTGTTGAAAACTTCAAATTTCACGTCGATGATTTTCTGATTTTAATATAATGTAATATCTTCTCAATCGAATCACCCTTTTTCTTGTCACAGAAAAAAATATTGTATTACGCGAAAAGAATATTAGATTTCAGCTCACGGTTTTTTCAGAGGAGTTACAAAAAGTGAAAGAAATTGTTCAAATGTAGAACCATAACACTTAATGCACTGTTATTAACGAATAATAAATTCTCCTTAACGAATGTTTATTGAAATCAATTTTCCTCATCGCATACATGGCTATTTCCCATATCAAAGAATTCTTTCCTCTTGACGATGTGAAAGGGCTCAAGAAATGATTAAACCTGGTACTTATCGAGGTATTTTCATCTACTAGTTGTAAAATACCTCCATTGAGAGCAACAGGATCATTCATAGCACTTTCTCTCACAAATTCTCATATGTCAGTAGCAATTACAAAATGTCTCCGAAAAAAAAAATTGCCATATCCAATTCCACTCCCGATAAACACGAAATATCAAAAACGGGAACGTGGTGGCTGGTTAGCTGAGACCCTTCCCTCCACTTTTTTGTTTCATAAAACTTGTCTTATGATGTTTATACAATTTTAAATAATGGCACTGCCAAGAAATCTAAGGATTGTTTAGTGGCGTTTGATCACAAGTTTCAATCTATGGTTTGAATAAATGTCAAAAATTTACTCGCATCCTTACATAATGGGGAATAAGGTTTTTATCTCACTGTGAAATTTGTAAAAAATTAATATATACGTTGTTTTTTCCTAAGATCAAATTTCACTTCAGAAAAAAATAAATAAAAGAGGAACATGGCTCCTCCACCATTCCTATGACGTACTTTCTGAAAATCCACATTCACACAGAGTTAAAATACGATTCCCTGTGCAAGTACGACGTTGCCGACATCATGGATATGTCTAGATTTCCGGAAATTGTTCTTTGAATGCATAATAACTATATCATAACAACAATGGGATTAAATAGATTCTTTAATCCTACTTTGTCAAGTATTGTGAATAATTCCCATAAATCTCTCATTGGCTGAATGAAGTGGATTACTGATAAAGATAAATTATGATATTTTGCGATAGTATCTATAATTTTTCACTATCGTTATATTGCAATATGTTATTCATAACTTGTCATTGTTTTTGCTAATGAATTCGTTCCTTAATAAAACGGATCTATTTTCTAGGAAAGTTGCAGATTATATCTTGCAACCGCGCCTAATTCTTCCAGTCCGTGCACACCACTCAAAATACTGACAGGCACAACAAGAGGAAGGAGCCATGGGTGTCGGCTTCATTCTGTTCTGACCGATGGCAGTAAATTAGGAAGGATAGTATCATTGAATGTAGCCGACAGTGATTCATTGATTCAGTGATATTTTCGTTTTTGATAGCTATTCATTAGCTATTCACTAGCTATATTCTTCGCCATTCTATACAGCATGGACATAAAACTGGAGAGTTCTGAACTTATTTAATAACAATTGATCTGAAGAAAACTTCCCCATTCACGTGGTAAATCCTTGATATTTCTCATTCCAATAATTTTTAACAAATAATATGAATCATCCTGTATGATTTTCTTACCTAAATCAATAACATACGCCATTCTACCTGGTACGAACAATTCTGACCTCTCGATCTGTCTCGACTTCAGCAAGTTCATCGTATAATAAATGGACCTCCCGATCTTCGTCTTGAATTTCATCTCCTCCTCCTCCTTCTTCTGCGCATCCTTCTTTTCCTTCTCCAACTCCTCCAAGGACTTGCTGGCCAATCGCTCCAGCTCTATTTCCTGCTCTTGTTCTATCTGCTGGATCTCGCTGCGCACCTTGAAATACAGGGTTGTCAAGAAATTACCGGAATTTCGTTTGTAAATGATGACTTTTTTATTTATGGACCGAGTTCATTGATTTTGGTCTTGTTAAAGAGCATTGATCAAAACAGCCATTGTGATTATGAGTCGATTATATGCAAAATTGGTATCTGGGGGTTGTCGAAGTAGGAGATTATGATTCTTTGGTCAAAATTGGGAACTTGGAGGCTGGAGGATCTAATATGGCGGACGAGTTTTGTAATTATGATCCGATTTCAATCAAAATTGGTATCTGGGTGATTTCTGGGTCGGAGATTATGATTCTCTTGTCAAAATTTGTAAATTCAAGATAGCGGATCCAATTTGATGGACGAGTTTCGTTACTATGATCAGATTCTATTCAAAATTGTTTTCTGTTTTCGGACTCTGAGATTATGATTCTAACGTCATAATTAGAAAATTCAAGATGGCGGATCCAATATAGTGAATCTATTCAAATTTGTTATATGGCAGTTTTCGGGATCGGATCTTTCGTCAAAATATGGAAATTCAAAATTGGTATCTGGGAGTTTTCGGGGTCGGAGATGATTCTCTCGTCAAAATTTAGAAATTCAAGATGACGGATCCAATATGGCGGACAAGTTTTGTAATCGTGATCCGATTGATTCTATTCAAAATTTGTATCTATGGGTTTTCGGGGTCTAGTCGGAGATTATGATTCGACCGACTTTGTATTTTACTATTTTCCTTAAGATTCTTTTGTCAAACTTGTGTTCTTACAAAAAATATAAAAAACTAAAAATCACGCCTGTGTAGTAAGCCGAACTGAAAAATAGAAAATTATTAGTAGTTTGAAAAACTAAAAAAACACGCTTCAATAGATAGAGAATGTTGCGTTTTGAAACCCCCCTGTATCTCAGCTATCTTTCAACTTATTGAAAGAGTAAAAACTGTCTCTGGAACATTTTTTACGTAGAATCCAGTGGCGTAGTCAGATTTACGAAATTAGCTCTTATTATTCCAAAACCACAAGTTATGTTTTTTTATATAGATCACCCTATATATTTCTCTATATTTGAAACATTGATGCTTTGCGCTTTTCAAAAATATATAACACTTGAAGATATTTCAAGTATTTGTCATGGTCCATATCACAAATTTTTATATGTTCCTTGTTTCTGATACAGTGTTTCGTCACATACTAGTTTCAATAAAATCAATATTTTCCAATAATCAGCACTATAAGGACCTAATAAGTAGGTAGCTATGAAAAAAAAGCGAGTGCAGAAATCTTTGTCACCTACCTGTCGAATTAACAAATTATTCATAAAACGGCTGCTAATAATACAGGATATCAAAACTACGAACATTAAGAAACCAACTTATATCCCAACCATATCTGATTTTTCGTAGATTTTATATCCTGATTAGTATACGTCATCATATGAAAAATTCGTGAATTCGACAGAAAGGTGACGGCTTAGAAACATTTTACACTCGCTTTGTTTTCATAGCGTAAGGTCCACAGCTTCAGCAATACAAGTGATATTCTTTCGTTCTGAACGAACTGACACATTTTACTTGAAATGAACTAAATCAGTTAACATGCAATGAACGTCATTTGATAGAACGCATATTAACTGATATTCAGTTCAGTTCAAGTGAAATAATTCAGTTAATTCAGATTGAAAGAATATCACTACTCTGCAAGTTGTTCAACTACTATTACAAATTTGGGATATTCCCGTCCAACTAGAAAATTGCAAAAGTACAACCAGTTCCTAAAAAAAGGAAAAAGAGCCTACCTAGCAACTACAGACCGATCATACTGCTATCTATTATTTCAAAGATCATGGAGAAAGCAATCAATATCGAGCTCATGGAATACCTGGAACATTCAGGTATTATCAACGATAGGCAATATGGCTTCCGTCATCAGAGATCAACTGGTGACCTGCTCGCTTACTATGGCAGCAATCTAATGAAAAATATGGTGAAACCTTAGCCGTGGCACTTGATATCTTCAAGGCATTCGACCGAGTCTGGCACCACGGACTCCTCGCCAAGCTTCCACCTTATGGTTTGCCTCCCCAGTTATGTTCTCTGCTAGCTAGTTTTCTCACAAACAGGTCTCTTTATGTAGTGGTTGACGGAGTTTCATCTGACTCTCTTATCATGAATACTGGTGTTCTGCAAGGATCAATTCTAGCACCAACACTATTTCTACTCCATATCAACGATTTGTTGGAAGCAACTTCATGTCCAGTACACAGCTTCGCGGATGATAGTACCCTCCATACCGCCTTCTCTTCCAGGGCTACAATACCACTCAGGCAAATCAGAAACAAACGAGGGAGAAATGACAACATAAATATGGACTTGGCAACAATTCTCGAATGGGGATCCAATAACTTGGTAGTTTTTAATGCAAAGAAAACACAAGCATGCCTTTTCTCTAGAAAAGCCGATCTCACTGTGCCCAACATAAGCTTATCAGGAGTAACCAAACCTTTGAAGACATCCATTTCGATGTTTGGTATTACTATCAGCAATAACCTTTCTTGGGAAAATCACGTGAGATCAACTGCTAGAAGTGCATCCCAAAAACTTGGTTTTCTGTTTCGGACCAGGAGCTATTTCACTTCCAGTCAGCTGCTAATGACCTATAAGGCACAGATTCGATCTGTCCTGGAATACTGTTTCCATATTTGAAGTGCAGCACCCAAACATACCCTGAAAGTGTTGGATTCTGTCCAAAAAAAGGCAATTCGTCTCGTAGGTGATGCCTCGCTCACAAACTCACTCACTTCTCTGGAACACCGAAGAAAAGTTGGCGATCTGGCTCTATCTATTTTATAGATATTTTCATGGACGATGCTCTTCTGGAATATCAAAATTTGTTCTTCCCTTGGCAGTCCCTGCGAGATTAACCCGTGGAGTTGAGGCTTCGCACCCCTTCGTGGTCACTTTGGAGACCTGCCGGACATCTCTTTCCAAAGACTCGTTCATCCAACGAACAGCGAGGCTCTGGAACACATCGCCAAGGGACGTGTTCCCCGAGGCATATAACCTCCAGAAATGTAAGAAGAACACCAATTCCTACCTCATGTCGCTTGGTTCTCACGATGTTCTCTGAACATTACAAGATATCCATTTCGTGGGAACCAGATCTTAAAAAAAAGTAAATGAAAATTCGTGATATGGCAATGTTGCCACACATTTACAAGGCTCATTGATGAAAAATATACTGAAAAACTATTAATTATCTGAATTCATGACTATACTGAGAATATCGTGTAAGTATTATATTGTTAGATTCTAAGTTGAGGCATCCTAGATATAGAAACATTGTCAACGCTCAAACACATTTTTTCACTCAAGATAGCGTGTACAGAGGAAACCATGAATTTATGAAATACAACGAACGGCCTTCTATTTCTGAAGCCGATGAATAAGTGCTCGCTTCGATCGCATGGCATGATGATTACGAAATCCGATGAATCGCCACCTTGTGATACGGCATTCCTTCTGATTGCGGGGAGATTTGAACTTCGTCGCTAACAATTCATTTTTGAAAAGCGCAAATCATCGAGGTTACAAATATAAAAAGTTATACAAGGTATTGAATTAAAAAAAAACATATATCAATCAATCAACTTTATTATCTCAGCAGTTAGGTACCCCAGTAAACTGATCTGCTCGTCTAGTTGTATGGTTGTGGTGATTACTATTAATTTGGGAAACCGAATCTTAATGCTTTTGACAATGTTTAACTGAATGAATGAACGACATTAATTTGAATTTATATAGTGAATCTATACCTAATAACTCTCGTCTTCTGAAGGTTGGTAGTAGGTTCCTAATAATTTAGTCTGTATATACATTTAATAATTTTATTTTGAAGAGTTTTGTGTGGCTTCATAATTGATAGTTTTGTTGGACCCCATACAGAAATTAAATATTCAAGTTTAGAATAGATCAAAGAGAAGTATATAGATTTGAGACATTTTATAGGAACTTGATTCCGTACACTAGTATACCTATCATTGGAGATTTTTATTCCAAGTATTTCAATATACTTTGACCATGACAAATGTTCATCTATGTACAGCCCAAGAAACTTGATATTATTTGAATATTTGAGGACTTCATTATTGCATTCAATTGAAGATTTGTTCTCATTATATCTTGATTTTTTTGAGATGAACGATAATAATATCTTCAAATCACTTGAAATTTCATCCCTAATTTGTTGTGCTGAACCTGCTGAATAGATTAAGGTTGTGTCATCGGCAAACCTATAAATTTTACCTTTCAACTACAAAATTGCAATAGAGTTGATATTAATAAGGAATAAAATGGGACCCAATACTGATCCTTGTGGTACACCGCATACTATTTCATCGCTCTTACTGAATGATTCTCTTGAATATACGATTTGTTTCCTATCACTCAAATAATTTTGAAACCAGTAGTAGACAGGACCTCTTAGACCAATACAATACAATTCATTCAAGAGAATTCCATGATTTACAGTATCAAATGCCTTTCTTAAGTCAATTGATAGGAGTCCACATATCTTGTTTGTATCTAGTTGCAATTGGAAATCTGTTACAACATCTATAACTGCAGACTCCGTATAACATGACCCCCGATAAGTCGAAAGAGAGCTGGGATACAGAGATGGTCCCAAAATGCAACATTTTTAATTCCGCCCTGTATCTCAAAAACGAAGCGCGTAATGAAAACTTTGTTTGCGGCATCGTGAGTTTAACGAAAACCGCAAATCTCTATCTTTGGAAATAGGTGGGATATCTCGTAAGGACACCGAAAATGGGACAGCCTTGCTGAATGAAAAAATTCCAATCCAACCTTTTGCAACAGAGCATAATCCAGACCCTTCACCAAGTGGGTGTGCTCCATGTCCCCACCCAAGAACTTGGACTCCTGGATCATCTGCCTGCGGCGCTCGGCGGCATCGAAGCTGGTCTTTAGATCGGGCGCTACGGCCCTGTAGGCTTGCGCAGTCGCAATCGGATCGTCTGCCTGGTAGTCTGGGTTGGCACCTGACAACGAAAATTACATTTTTTCTATGACGGGAAAAACGTTTGAAATTTCATCTCTGTTGATAGGTTATAAAATGTCACTTTTCATGATTTACTTTTTTCCACGAAAAAAGTGAGTACTTTTTTCAGGGATATACATATCACATATATATTCGCGGGAATCAATGTTACCAGGTGGCGCTCGGATTTCATCGTTCCATGTCAAAGTCACGTCAAACTCAATCTCACTCAATCCCATTAGTGCCATTAGCTTGTGTACTGTGTACTGATAAGAGTGATAAGTTTTTAGATTTCTTGACATTAATTGTCGATATTCGGTCGAAAACGCTAATAATGCCTGTTGGTAGATGTTCTTTTGGCAGATATTTTCTCGTCTCGTCTATTTAGACGGAAAAAGCCGACCAGTAGTGGAAGGAAAAGCAGTTCTCCGTGCTAATCATGTGATTTTGTGTGAGGCAGAAGACTTCAACAAAAGGCACATTTTTGCACTTCGGCGATGAAATCTTCCCCACATGATTTAAAATTGAAGTTGGGGTCCAGAGGAACTCCTGTAGAACAATAGATTTGTATTTGTTCTTGCAAAGCAGGACAATCTGGGTATTGTTAACATGTTGTAGCTGTTTTTTTATATGTCAATTGATTTGCTCGTCATAATTAGTTTGAATTGTTTAAACTATCTCCAATTCTTTACCTGTTCACTAAACTAATAAAAATGTAATGATGTGAAAAAATTAACCAACTCAACCATCATCACTACCAACAGTGCCAACACTTTATGTCATTGACAAGTTTGACTACAGCTACAGCAAGCTGAATGCAATGAAGTCTATGCACTTTATCCATAGACAACAGTTTGTTTTCCCCCAGTTTGAAGTTCGTATTATGTAACCTAGATGTCGCCCACTTTGTGAATCTCGCGAATATACACTGTTGATGGTTTTTGTTGTGCTATAGTTCCGAAATATAAACCAATTACAAAGTGTTCGAGAAAGAACTGTAAGTTTTTTTAGCTTCCATTCGACTTCGCGGTTACGTAAATTACTAAACAACCACCAATATCGCAATTTCTTAAGATTAAATCACAGCACCAGACTGACAGATATTTGATTACTTCAAAAGATTGATAATGATGCCTGCAACGCAGGTGTCATTCCTGTTAAAAACTTCAAATTTCACGTAGATAATGGGGTTGTACACACTAGTCGGATTTACGCCACAAACCTATTTCATATTGATCATTCCGTGTATGAATTGTATTTGATGCAATCATTCGTTATTTCAAATCATCGCAAATATATTTTATTCAATAATGAAATTCGACACTCTCGAAAATGCCAGTTTCGATGACGTCATGAACCGAACCGATAGTAATCGTTATATGAATTCTGGCTTCCGCATGAAAAGAAGGATCACATATTTAGACGCTGCCAGATTTGTAACTAGTAATCGCCTTATGAGATTTAATATGAATAATGAAAACAGTATTCACCGTTCACAGAAGACAATAGTTCGACCTGGTCCCTAATAATCACTTATATTGAAAACTTATATACTTGTAAGATGCTTCAGTACCAGATGGTACCAATGAAAATACCCTAGTATTCCTAATAATGATGGAGATTTTATTCAAACCCAAAGCATTTTGTGGCACTGGCAGCAGTGTGATACCCAGAGTTCCCAGAAATACAAGGAGAGAAGAAGACTAACAACAATGTCAACCTAACTTCCTAACTTCACCTTCATCTTCAATATCCTTGTTTCATCTAGTCAAGATGCGAATAGAGATGTATAGAAATTCAACTGGTGCGCTTGCTCCCTATTGAAGGTAGTTTGCAAGTTTCTTGATGGCGCCTACTATGATAAACCTTTGATAAACATACTTGACGTGGGTAAGTCTCGCTCGAGTCTCGCTAAGCTCACCCTGGTTACAATCCATATTTACAGGAAACATATTACCGACCGATAAATATTTGGATACCTATATGATTTGGATCAGAGCAGTGAACTGATTCCTGATCAAAGGATGGAAACGTCAATATGTCAAAAATATTCTTGAGCTGAAAAAATGGTTATTTCTGAGATTGTAGGGTCCCTTGATGGAAATTGACGTCAATTTCCATCAAGGGACCCTATGAGATTGGGGTCAAGTGTTCGTTAGGGACGTATATATTTTAAAAAATTTGTACACTTGCTCAATCTACCCTGTGGAATTGATTGAGGCAACAACAAAAGATAAAATCCAGGTCCGGCTTCACTTAAAATTCACAAATTCTTTCTGCCAGAAAACAACACCCTATACATTCGAATTTCTCATGTTTTTTGCCATATCTGAAAAGAACATCAAAATTTCTATTCAACGATGTGCTTTTCATTCGTGCACAGACGATTTTAACTATTCATATTATGTGCTCAAAATATTATTTTTACTCATTTTGGGGTACAAAATTGGAATCAGACGAGATTCATTAATTATATTACTTCCTATTCAGTATAAGTGAGTATTACATTTAGAAGGAGTATTTCATATCGTTCTTTGTTCCAGACTTAGTTGCAGGTCCGTCATCAAAACTATACAGGGCTTTTCACGATAAGCGTTAATTAGATGTTTCTGGCAAACCAGGTAACGGATAAATCTAAAAATTCGAAGGTATGTATAAATTAACATGATCTACACGTCTGAAATATTTGAAACAATCCGGCGTTGCCGCTTCTACTCGAAAGTAGCAGTAACTTTGATTTTTCAAATGGGACAGCCTGGATGCTTCCTGAAGAGCTGATTTAATCGATTCACAAAGTTCGGGGTCTAGTGGGACTAATAACTGAGATATTTAGAATCATTTTGCGAAAATATTCATGATTGATCAAAACGGCTTTTATGTCCCTATCTTGACTGTGTATCTATTGACATTTAATGGAAACAAATGCAGGATGGTTCATAATTCAGATTTCTGCACCATCCTGTATCTATTTCAATTGAATATCGAATGGAAAGTTGAGATAGGGACATTGAAGCCGTTTTGACCATACAATAATAAATAGTTTCAACACAAAACATTTCTAAAGTTGAAACATCTCGATTTTCCACATCCTATATCTCAGTTATCAGCCCCGCTAGACCTTGAATGTTTTGAATCGATGAATTCTGCTGTTCAGCAAGAATCCAAGAATGTAATGAAATACAGGGTGTCCCATTTGAAAAAATCGAAGTTGCTGCTACTTTCTAGTAGAAGCGGCAAGGCCGGATCTTTTCAAATATTTCATTAGTGTAGATTATGTTAATTTATACATACCATCGAAATTTCAGATTTATCCGTTGCCTGGTTTGCCGAAAACGTCGAATTAACGCTCATCGTGAAACGCCTTGTATAGTTTTGATGACGGACCTGCAACTAAGTCTGGAACAAAGAACGATATGAAATACTCCTTCTAAATATAATTTTTATTTTTTTTTATTTTTTTATTTTATTAGCAGGTACAAGTTTCTGAGATAATACTAATGTTCTTCATGCTATAGTTATACAGTTGAAGTTTCAAGTTATCACAGACAACTAAGGCTATTCTTACATCTATTAATCAAACATCATCAAAACAGACTAAGCATTTCATTATTGCTAATATTTTTAGGTGCACAATGGTATTTGTAATACTGTGCGTGCACCCATTTTTCGGTTTTAGAGTTATTTTCGAGGTCATAAGTAGGTAATTGTGTCACATTCTGCTGGTTAATAAAACTATTTCGCTGTTGATTTGTAGTTTGAATCCGTTGTGTACATATTATATAACATAATTAATTTTATATTTACTATCTACAATCCATTCTGTTAAGGTCTTTTTAATTCTGTGGTAACCCTTTAGCTTAAGGCTGTCCGGTAAGTCATTGTAAATTTTTGGGCCCACGCAGTAAATGTGATTTTGACAAACTTTGTGCTTGGGGTTTTGTAGCTCAACTTTACCTCTAGCGGCATTTCTTGTATTTTGGCAATGTTTTATGTTTACTTTGTAGTCGTTGTTATTTATCATTAATTTTATGACTGATTTCAAATGGAGTTGTTCAATTTTTAGTAATTTACTTTCTTTGAACACACTATCGCTAGGATATCTTTTGTTTTTGAAAAGCATAATTTTTATAATCCATTTTTGGGATACTTGTAATTTTGCTAAGGCTGTTGGACCTGCGTTTCCCCAAACCACCAATCCATAGTTCAATAATGACTCTGCTAAAGCGAAATAAATTGATTTTAGAGTTTTGAGAGGTACTATGTTTCTCAGTTCATAGAATTTATGAATTAGTTTCCTAATTTTTGTAGATACATACTCTACATGTTCTTTCCAAGTGAGCTTTTCATCCAAGACAACTCAAAGATATTTCAAACTGGTTTTTATAGTCATATCACATTTACATCACATCCTATAATAATACTCACGTATACTGAATAGGAAGTAATAAAATTAATAAATCTCGTCTGATTCCAATTTTGTACCCGGAAATGAGCAGAAATAATATTTTGAGCACATAATATGAATAGTTGAAATCGTCTGTGCACGAATAAAAAGCACATCGTTGAGTAGAAATTTTGATGTTCTTTTCAGATATGGCAAAAAAATGAGAAATTCGAATGTATAGGGTGTTGTTTTCTGGCAGAAAGAATTTGAGAATTTTAAGTGAAGCCGGACCTGGATTTTATCTTTTGTTGCTGCCTCAATCAATTCCACAGGGTAGATTGAGCAAGTGTACCAATTTTTAAAAATATATACAGGTTGGTTGGAAAGTTATGAGACAATGAAGATATGGATGCAATTGATGAAACATCCTGTATCTCGGTTATAAGAAGTCGAAGACCCATCAACCATGGGTTTTTTCAAACCACCCCAGTGACCCCTATTCACAGTTGAATTATTTACCTTTCCCAATGAAACACCCTGTATAATACCTAATCCACCATAGAAAAAAGAAAATCTCTGTTCTACAACAGTATTATTTCAGTGATTTGAAATATTAGCTATTAGCATAGACCTATTATCCCAGGATAATAGGTCTATGGCTATTAGTGTGAACTGGTGTGAATAAATTTCCAAGGTGAGTTCCAGTTACCATATCTGTGTATTATGATTTTCAATATTGGTCTAATTCAATAGTTGATACATTCATTGTTCTGGTTCTTCAAAGAGGAAATTCATCAGATTTCATGATTTAAATAGGTTCATGTCATGAAAGAAGTGAAGCTTATTAAAATCGGCTACAAAAAAGATTTCTTGCTTCTATTTCAAATTGAAATTTGAATGAAAATGTTGAGCATAGTATTTTATTCCACCACAGAACAATGATGGAAATAGATTTATCCCTCACAGAACCAAGGTTTTGAACGATTTTCCGATTATGGCGCCTCTATCGCGAATACCTGAACCCCACGTCCAAAACTCGCTTGCAATTGTTCCATATAGAGAGTTAGTCTGAAGAAACAATTGAACAAATGAACAGTTAAATTTCTATACATCTCTATGCAAATATTCAAAGGTATTTCTCTTATTAACTGATTCTTCAGTAATGTGTATTTACTTGATTTGATAAATATATAAATAATAATCAATAATAATATAGTGTGAGGAACAGTGGCGTTAAAAACAATAGTGAAAATGTTCAAAACATGAAGTGAATAAAAATGAAAATGATAATAAAGTAATAGAAAATTGATTTCAAAAAATTAGAAAAATTGTAAATATCAATGTGAAGATCAAGAATAAAAAAAAATGTAAAAAAAAACAGTCCATTAGTCTATCATTGTGTAAAACAAAACATAGTCTGGTCACATATAGAAGTGCCATACACTATAATAGAGCTGTTAGTACTTGACAAGCACACACAGGGTGTTCTCAAAATTGAGGCATCCATTTCAACATGATGTAGACCTTGAAAAGAAGTAGGCCAATTTCAAAGCACCAGATCAAATTGATGCCTCTAGTTTACTGGAGTTCATTCCCCACCACTGATTATAATGGCTTGTGATGGAATTCACTCTCACTTCAGGAGATCATTGAAAGAATCAAGATTTTGGCATATCTTTGGTCATGATAATGTGATAAAATGAATGACATCAGTTAGATTCAGATTCAAATTTTTGTGAAAATTTGAGATAACCAGGAACTATGGGGGTTGTCTCAGC
The DNA here is from genome assembly GCA_918026855.4 of Phaedon cochleariae. Taxonomy (NCBI): domain Eukaryota; kingdom Metazoa; phylum Arthropoda; class Insecta; order Coleoptera; family Chrysomelidae; genus Phaedon; species Phaedon cochleariae. The sequence goes on along the minus strand of OU896710.1, from coordinate 7,337,763 downwards.
TAGTAGATAGAATTTCCACACATGTCAACACATGTGCATAGAAATGAAGTCAGACATTCAAGTATCATAAATAATTGATGAAGAGTAAAATTATATTATGAAACAATTAATGGAATGCAATCTCCTGTTACTCCCCACACAGACCAATAGCAAAGAATATTAGTGCTTTACATTGCATAAATATTTTCATTTTTTTGATATTCTTTGTCAATAGCATATGTATGAGAATGTTGATGATGAAACTAGATTAGAAATCATTGTTTGAAGATGAGTTTTGCCTCAACAATCAAACTGTCTCATTGGGTTCAATCTCTAAACAATTCATCAGACTGAAAACTTCTGGAAAATATTAGTTTTTACACAAAATCCAGGCAGAAATCAAAGTCCAAGTTCTTGTATGTTAAAAGGGATGTTGATACACACCTGATCTTCTTTCCCCAGCTCTGTCCCGGTACTTCTCTGCCAATTCAGCCATTTTATTGTCTTCTTGTTTCTTCAGCTTGGCATAGTAGCTCTTTTTCTTGCGCCTGGCCTCTGACTTGTCTTCAATCTTGGGGGGAGGCATGGAATTGGGATTGTTCATCGCCTCCTTTATGGAACCCACTGGTGCTGGGGTATGAGAAGGAGTAGCCCTTGGGGTCATAAGGAGTTTGCGAAAGTCATCATTGGTGAGACGTGATGAGCCTGGGGTCTCAGCCATCTCCACTGATTTTATTCACTAATAGAAAAAAGTATTATGGTTTTAGCAAACACCTGGCCTGAAATTATGGAGATTTTATCAATATCAGTATTCCAACTTCTAAGGGATTCTTGTTTTCCAAGAGATTTTCTTTGTTTACATTTACATAACCCCAATTTCACTTCGTTTTTGTTATGACAATTATGACATTGACAATGATGTGCTTTGACATTTGATTGACACTATTGACATTATATTGAACATGTCTAGTGTACCACTGCCAGCAAAATAGACTGAATGAAATAACTGAATAATTTACGGATTAAACGACTTACCTGGTAAGGTAAGGAAGTTCAATCCTAATTATACGAGTGGTTCCGTAGAGTAGGTCACGAGTGTAGTGTGCTCCATTGCTGTCGAAGAATCATACAGTACATTCAAAGAAACGCGCCTCTGCATCTCGGTGTCCCGTCGCTACTGTCATCTGTCACCTCATTGCGAAATCCAATTTATTAGATCGCAGGGGGTAGAGCGGGAATTTTAACTGGGTGGGTCTGACCTACTCTACGGAACCACTCGTATAATTAGGATTGAACTTCCTTACCTTACCAGGTAAGTCGTTTAATCCGTAAATTATACTTCATGGTTCCTTCGAGTAGGTCACGAGTGTAGTTGTTCAAAGATCAGCGATCTAATGCTCAGGAGACGCTTTAGTTCAATAACTATTTATTTTACAAAAAATATATAAATTTATTAACAAATAATTTTCATGTACATTACAGGTTGAACTCCTTGACAAAAAATTCATGTTTCCTGCCTGCTGCTGGCATTATTAATTTTTTGTTCTCAGACTCAAAATACTTTCCTGGAAGCCATTAGCTTGTTGAACTGGTCTATTATAAAACCTATTGAAACTTGTAGATCTATCTGACCATCCAGCAGTTGTTCTAATTATGTCTATACTTAATCCTGTTCTAAGGGCTGCCGAAGAAGAAGCATGTCTTGTGCTATGAGATTTAAATATTTGGGTGTTAATACCACATTCCTCGAGTATCTTTCACCCATCTGCTGATTGTTTGTACTGAAGCAGCCTTGTAAGGTCTCTTGTGACTTATGAATAGGCTATCAAGGCTATCATTTTCCTTTCGTATATCTCTTGTTATTTTTAGGTAATGTCTTAAAGTAATAGCTACACATAACCCTGGTTGCTCAGAGAATAACTTAAAACTTAACAAGGGTTGTGGAAAGTTGGGCCTAGATGTCTTAATTATGTCGGTTATAGGGATATCAATACTATCCTTCTTCTGAAGGATATTGCTAATTTTTATTTTTGAAAGTGTTTGCATTCGCTGAGCAGTTGTCAAAGCCATTAAAGTTATTAGCTTCTTTGTAATTTTCTCTAAGGTTAATGATTCCAGTGGGTACCACCTCTCTAGTGTTAATAACACTGGGGTTGGATCCCATGTGAATTTATATCTAGGAAATGATGGTCTCAGTTTGAATACACCCTTAAGGAACCTTCTTATGTTTTCATTGTCTTTTATATTATGACAGATTAAGGCCAATGCTGAGCGAATGCCACATATTGAAGAATAGGCTGCCCCATGAGAATACTGAATTTCCATAAATCTTAAAACATCTTGTGCTGAAGCTTCATATGGACAAATAGATTCTGCCATGCAAAATGTCCACCACTTGCCATATGTTGAACTGTATTGTCTCAGAGTTGCTAGCGAAAATGATGCTAGCATGGTATCTATAGTACATTCTGGAGCTCCAGACCTTAACAATGATGCCCTGATAACCTCCCTGCCACCAGGGTAAGGTTCTTCCAAATTGGGTGGCTGGTTCTGAAAGGAGACGTTAGTAAGTATTTATCTGGTTTAAATAGAATTGGTTCATCCACAAGCATTCTAATGAATAATGGGTACCATGGTTGTGCTTTCCATCTAGGTACAACTAAAATGCCCTCCCATTTTTCTGTCCTTATTTTATTGAGAGTTCTTGCTATCAAACTGAATGGTGGAAAGGCATAAAAAAAGAAATTCCATGGAATCGTAAAGGCATCTATGGCTATAGAGTTAGGATCATGTTTCCATGAAACAAACTTATCAACTTTGGCGTTATTGGTTGATGCAAACAAGTCTACTTCCGGTTTTCCCCATTTCTGTACAATATTCTCAAATTTTCTACTGTCCAGACTATATTCAGTTTCTATAGCTTTGAAGCGTGACTCTTTATCTGCCAAGGAATTATCTTTAGATTTAATGTAAGTGGCAAAAATGTGTAGATCTTTTAGTTCACACCAGTTCCAAATTTCTCGAGAAATCTTGCTCAATAGACCACATCTTACTCCACCCATTTTATTTATATATGATATTGCTACTTTATTGTCTACATGCAGTAAAATACTACATGAAGATAATTCTTTGGCAAAACATTTTAATGAATAGAAAACTGCCTTGAGCTCTAGAATATTGATGTGTAACTTAATTTCTTCACTTGTCCAAAATCCATGTGTGCTGATATCTGCACAAACTGCACCCCATCCAGATGGTGATGCATCTGAAAAGATCTCTAAGACAAACTTTTTATTTACTTCCAAGGATTGACTAGCTGACATAATGTTTCTCAACCACCACCTCAATTCATTTCTACATTTTTCTCTTATCTTCATTATTTTATCATAATTATTATTTTTATACAAGGCTATTGTCTTTTCTTTCTCCAAAAGCTTTGTGTGTACCCAACCGTACTTAACAGCTGGTGAAATTGAGGTCAAATATCCTATTACTTTTGCAAACACCCGGATTTTACAAGCAGGTTTATTCATGATATAATCAATCTCCTCAACAATCTTTTGTTTCTTTTCTTCTGAAATGGAAATTGACATATTTCTGGAGTTGTAAATGAACCCTAGAAACTTACAAGACTGACTTGGGATAAGGCAACTCTTTTTATAATTTATAATAAACCCCAGTGATTCTAAAAATTTTAGAGTATTGATTGTTTTTCTGTGGCTGTTTTCATAAGAATCTTCAATGATCAATATATCATCCAGATAATTTATGCATAAAAGGCCATCAGACCGCAATGCCTGCATAACAGGCTTGAAAAGCTTTGTATATACATATGGGGCTGAGGAAAGGCCAAACGGCAAGCAGGAAAATTCGTATACTTTGTTATCAAAACTAAATCTCAGGTACTTTCTGTAATATATATCAATTGGTACCAGGAAATATGCGTCCTTAAGGTCAATTGAGGTTAAGTAACATTCTTTAAAAATTAAATTGTGAACTGTCTTATAATTTTCTAATTTGAAATGTTCTAGTATTATGAACCTATTCAAGTTCTTTAAATTAAGAACAAACCTATACTTTTTATTTGGTTTTGAAATCAAAAAGTAAGGTGACAAGAATTGGTCCTTAACTGGAACACATTCTTGTATGGCACCAATGGTGATCAGTTTCTCAATCTCCCATGCCATAAGCCTATGGTTAGTTTCTGATAATGGCAAGTTTTTTGGAACCCTCAATTGAGTGGGTCTCCTATTAAAAGGTATTTTATAACCAGAGATCCACCCTAATACAACTGGATTAGTTGTCACCTTTGACCATTCTAGGATGAATTGACCAAGTCTGCCTGCATACTCTACCTCTACTGCCGAGGCTGATACTGCTGACGAGTCTGATACTGCTGACGAGGCTGATACTGCTGACGAGGCTGATACTGTTGATAGTCTTGGTGTGATCTTCTCCTGCTCCCATCTCTTCCCCCTTCCTTCTTTTTTCCTTTCATTTTCTGCTTGTAGTTGCTGCGCTTGTAGTTTAAATAATTCTTAGTACTGGTGCTAGGTGCAACTTTCAATCCAATTTTCATCTTTTCAGCCTCCTGTAGCTGCTTAATGCCATTACTTAAATCATTTCCAAATAAATGAACATCAATTTCACTAGAGTTCAATAATTTGTGTAATTTGAAGTCAACTGCAGGAATTATGCCCATTCTGCGATGACCTGATAATCTATAATGAACTCTGGTAAACATCTTAGATGCATCTGAGAGTGTTGACAATAATTCCCTCTTTTCCAAAAACTCCATGGCCATTATTTGGTTGAAAGCCTCACCCAAAATACTCAAACCCAAACCTAATTGGTCCTGTAATTTACTAGTGAAAATATCTTGTTTGAGTGATCGTTCAGAGAGCACTGCCTGAATCTCTGGATTCAGAATGGGGGCTTTCAAATGAGGGCAATTTGTGGAAAAATTCCAATGTTCCAAAAGTTTTGTTTCTTGGTCCTTGTCAAACCCTGCCTTTAAATAACTTGTCCACCTTGAAACCAGCGGCGGAGGCAAAGCCTTCCCTTCTACTAGTTGTTTGGTAGGGTCCGTCCCTAACACATCATCCATGTCATCCATGGGGGCTATGTTTTCATCCATGGGTGTTGTATTTTGTATTTCTCCCAGGGGTGACCTTGGGTGCCATTCCTCCACTGACCTCTCTGAGTCACTACAGGAGCTCTCAGATTCTGAGCCTGTCAAAAACAAAAATTGAAATATTAGAATTCAATAATGATTCTCTACTGTTTTCTGTTGTTCTCATATATGGACAGTGGTCTGTATAGAGCTGGATTGTACTGCAAAGCAGGCTGAGCTCTCATGATCATGATTATATATAAAAAGAATCATAACCCAATCATGTCCACTGCAAAGCAGGGACGTTGATTGTTCAAGTGTTCATTGGGTACCTATACTCCATACCCATACACAACATCAATTCCACTGCAAAACAGGGATGATGTTGATTGTTTCAGGTGTTCATTGGATATTCATTGGGTCTATCACATACCCATGTACAACATCGATTCCACTGCAAAACAGGGATGATGATTGTTTCACCTGACTTATATCATTAGTTCCATCGCAAACGAGGACTAGATGATATGAATTATTTTAGCGGCTACATGTGGTAATCTATGGCGTCATTGTGGCGTGGTCTTCATAACCTACAACAATTCGTTTTCATGATCAACTTACTTGACGATCCTAGTCGTTCTAGTTTGGATTCCAATTTTCTGAACTTTTCTTTAAGTTTGATATATTCCTTTGACTTCCTCTTCGGCATATTTTTTCCGTTTTAAAGTTATAATTATCGAACGCATGTACTCTTCCGTCGACATACAATTTCGCAATGAGGTGACAGATGACAGTAGCGACGGGACACCGAGATGCAGAGGCGCGTTTCTTTGAATGTACTGTATGATTCTTCGACAGCAATGGAGCACACTACACTCGTGACCTACTCGAAGGAACCATGAAGTATAATTGAAAATACTAAAATAAATTGATTTCTCACCTCGCCGTATATAGCATGGCTCGCGAAATATCTCCCCAGCGAAGGTATAAGCATGTACAAGAAAGCAAAAGTTGCGGTCTCAGCACTCGCAGCAGTACTCGGCAATTCCATTTTCTTGAGATCCCGTAACCCGTTATAAATCCGTTCCTGTAGTTCTAGGCACTGCAGAAGTTGTTTATGTTGTCAATATTTTGGTTTCCGAATTTTTATTTTGTTCGAACAAAATAGAAAAACATCTTTATTAGTTGTATTTTGAAATTTCATGAAACCGTTTGTTGTGGCACAAAGAAATTTCATCAATATTTGAACCTGCATTCATGCATGATAAGTACAGAACAACTAAACGTTTGTTAGCTGTTGCTCTTGCTTTGATGTTCATTTGGGCTTGCCAGCAGATATTCCAGTAAATTTGATATTGAAGTGTTTATAAGCAATGTCTAAACAAAAAGTATCATACTTTTTCAATCCTGATGTTGGAAACTTCCATTATGGGACTGGCCACCCAATGAAACCCCACAGGCTGTCTGTTATTCACAGTTTGGTGATGAATTATGGACTCCACAAGAAAATGCAGATTTATAGGCCCTATAAAGCCAGTGCCCATGATATGTGTAGATTCCATTCTGATGAATATATAGGTGAGTAAATACCCAGGTAAATACCTCGGATTTACCCCTCGGTAAATACCAATGAGTAGAAGTCATATTATAATGGTAAAGAACACATGCATTTGCATTCAATGACTGTATTCCAGATTTTCTTCAGAAAGTGACCCCTCAAAATATCCAAGCTTACACTAAACACCTCAGCCATTACAATGTAGGAGATGATTGCCCAGTATTCTATGGACTTTTTGATTTCTGTGCCATGTATACAGGTGCTTCACTTGAAGGTGCTATGAAATTGAATAACAATGACTGTGATATTGCCATCAACTGGTCTGGTGAGTGATTTTACCCAGCAAAACCCCAAAATTCAGCCATTGATATATAAAATTGTTGACTTTTGGTGTAGGATTGATTGTGAGGTTTTCTTTCTATTATTATCATACTGTTTACAATTTGCTGTTGTACACTGTTCAGTGTCTCAGAGTTTAATTCATAACTTACTTTTCAATTAATGAGTAGGAAAGAATCAACACAGAAACATTTAAGGACATGCTATTCTAATTCTATTCTCTGCTTCCTAATATCTTCCACAAGTTGAGAAAATATCTGAACATATAGGAAACAAAATCTCTTTATTTTTCATATGAAATAATATAATTAATAATTTTTTGCCACTATTTTGAATTGTCAAATCTATTCATCAAATGTTTCCATTCTGCTTTATTCAACATAGGAACATATAGGGAAATTGAATATTCTCTCAAAAATCTTCCACAAGTTGAGAAAATGAAATTCAGGGACATATAGGGAAACATTTTTAAAACAGTTCTTAACAAATTGAAACACAGGGACATGAAAGGGAAATGAAATTGCCAAGGAAATTGCTTTTCAAATATCTCCCATAAGTTGAGAAAATTCGTCACAGGTAGTTATAGGAAAAAAATCAATACTAGGAAAACCTCGAGGAAAACCATGATTTTTGGGCAGAAAATTAAAATTTTCATATCTAGCAAAAAGCAAAGGGATGGTGGAATTCCACTCTATTGTACAAATTCTCTCAGAAACAAAAGTGATCCTCCATGATAATGTGTCATTAGTTCTTCCCAAAAATACTACAGTACTACATTTTCTGATCACCTATTTAAAAAAAAATAGTCTGTTTTTTCGGACTCCCTGTGTTTTATGATGATGAAAATCAGTACAGGTGTGTTTCAAGTGATGGTGATACAGAATGCATCATCATTTTTTGTGGAAAAAATCCAAATATGTGTCAATAAAGTTGGTCACAGTTGGCCATGATAACAGTCCAAGAATAAAATAACCAAGAAGATAACTCTCTTGTTGGATGGACTTTTCAAATACCTATCCAACAAAAAGAAAAAAAATCAAAATCGACCAGATACTAATGATTTCACAGGGGTGGTAAGCTCTTATAAGGTCAAAACACTGTAGGTAAATGGTGTTTTACTTGGTATTACTCTCAAACATCTTCCACAACTTGAGAGAATTTAACACAGGGACATACAGTGTGTCCATAAAGTGAGGAATAAATTCGATATTATTTCCTAAACGGGAAAAATCTGAAATGCATTGATTTTAAATTCAGAAGTTCTACATTTGACTACAAAATTTTATTGTACAGGGTAATACAGATTAAGTTGATAACGTCATCGGCAATTTTTTTTTAATGTACCAACCTATCTTTTGTGACATTTTTGAATCAATAAAAATGAGCTCATTCCATGAAGGCATAATACTTGGAGTCACAAAACACAGTGTGTCCATTGAAAAAATTGCCGGTGACGTCATCACCTTGATGTGTATCACCCTATTTAATGAAATTCTATTGTAAAATGTAGAACACTCATATTAAAAATCGAAGTGTTTCAGATTTTTTTTGAAAATGCGTTTAGTTCAGGAAATATTGCATTTATTCCATACTTTACGGACACACTGTGAGTATATAAAAAATTAATTCGAATTTTTTTGCAACAAGTTGAGAAAAACTTGATACATATCTACTGCAATTTAATTGAAAAAAATACACGATGCTTCAAGATTCAGAATTCTGATCACCCTGTATCTGTCCCAATTAAATGTCAGGAGATAATGGATCAAAAGTTAAGGTAGGGACTAGTGATCGACCGATATGACTTCTTTAGCCGATACCGATAATCGGCCGATACCGATAATGTCTTGGCCGATAACGGTATATATCGGCATATCGGCCTTTTTCAATTGATAACATTCATTATTAATTATTATTGTCTAAAATCTCTAAAATCTGAATACTGAAAACTATAGAAATTGATAGTGATGACAACGAACCACTTGCTAAGTATGTTCGAACTTCTGAACCTGAGACTAGTCGAACATCTGGCCAAAATCTGTTTTGGAAAATCTACGAAGACTTTGCCGGAGAAGGGATGAGCTCCACAAAAACAAAAACCATTCCAACAACATCTTCTTGTGACACAAAATCATCTTCTAGAGCATCCATTTGTGAAAAAGTGAATGCTGAAATTACATAATATAAGAAACATCCTCTTCTTGAAAGAAAAGCGAATCCCATTTCTTGGTGGCAAGAAAAAAGAGAAGTTCTACCATTATTATATAATCAAGCTCTTATATATTTATCTGCACCAGTTGGCAGTGTTGCAAGTGAGCAAATGTTTTCAGAAGCTGGAACCGTAAATTCGGCGAAAAGGAATCGGCTGAATCCAGAAACAACCGAGACCCATATTTTTTTACATGATAATTTGCCAAAACTACAGTATTCATATGAAATGCCTATTTCATGTTTCATCTACCATAATTTCTTAAGATTACCTCATTTCAAATATTACTTTAAATTTAAATATAAAAAAAATGTTTTAAGCTGCTATGGTTGTCTTTATTTATACATCGGCCGATATAGCCGATATATACTCACATCTATCGGCCGATACCGATAATCGGGCATCGGTATCGGTATCGGTCGATCACTAGTAGGGACATGTAAGCCATTTTGATCTATAATGAATAGTTTCGACACAAAGAAACCCTAAAATTGATAAATATTGATTTTGAACACCCTATATCGCTGTAATCATTCCTGCTAGACCCCAAGTGTGATGCATCGATAAAATCAGCTCTTCAGGAAGAATCTTAAAATGCAATAAAATACAGGGTGCTCCGAGGGGTGCTCCATTTAATATAACGAAGTTGCTAGTTGTTTCTGCAAGAAGTGGCAATACTGTATCGATGAAAATATTTTTGACGGATAGAGAATGTTTAATTATCAAAGTATCCCCAATTTTCAGAATGTTCTGTCTCTTCATTCTCCAGATACTAGGTATTGTTCTTTTTTGGTTCATTCATATCATTAGTACCTGTATAAAAATTCATTACTTATTTTGTAAAATTAATTTAAACAGAGCGTGCCGAAATATCATGCAATTTATAAGTGTATGTGATTAACTAATAATACTTTTTAGTAGTAGATCAATATGCAAATCAGGAGATCTACTGAAAATTTAGTAGATTTGGCAACCCTGCAGCTGACGAAAAGTGTTTACGGACGAAAAGTTAGTGTTTGCGGACGAGAAGTACTTGCCTTCGGCAATAGTCGGTTTTTCGTTCGGAAATTAGAGCATACAATGTGACTTTTTGTAGAGGTCCACAAAAAAGTAAATTATGATATTTGTCTTGCAGGTGGATTACATCATGCGAAAAAGTTTGAAGCTTCAGGCTTCTGCTATGTAAACGATATAGTTATAGGAATATTAGAGTTACTCAAACACCATCCTCGTGTGTTATACATAGATATTGACGTCCATCATGGTGATGGGGTCCAAGAAGCTTTCTATTTGACAGACAGAGTTATGACAGTGAGCTTTCATAAGTATGGCAATTACTTCTTCCCAGGTAAATTGATGCTTCCATATCAAATGTTTGGATGGTTTATTTATTTCTGTAATTTGTTTATTCACTGATTATTCACTGATTTTCATTGTAGGTACTGGTGATATGTATGAGATAGGAGCAGAAAGTGGTAGATACTATTCAGTGAATGTCCCACTGAAAGAGGGTATTGATGATGCCAGTTATTGGCAAGTTTTCAAACCTGTGATTTCAGCTGTTATGGAGTTTTATCAACCGACCGCCATTGTTTTACAATGTGGTGCTGATTCCCTCGCTATGGATCGGTAAGTTTCAATACCTTTCCATTATTTAAAGCATTTGTTAAACTTGCTTTGTTGTCTGTGTGCTAGAAATCCTGCAGCTTAAAATTTGACAGGTGTAGGTATTTAGTTCCGGAGATAATGTAATTTGACTCTTGTTGAAAAAGTCAAGATGGCGCCTCCAAGATGGCGGACGAGTTTGTTATTTCTTGTCAGATTCAACTGTGAATGTACACTTGGGAAATTATAAATCTGGGGATTTTGTCTTCAAATATTAGGAATGGCTTCTTTGAAATGGTGGACGAATATTTACAGCTGGTTTTGTGGAACCAGAAATTGAAAACAAAACATATAAGAATGATGAAAATGTGGAGAATGGAAATCTGCATGAGTGGTACTTGTACCTTGAATAACTGGAGGTTATATATTCAATGGTGCTAATAATAACTGCTAGTGAGTTAATTCTGAGAAATTTCATTATGAGCTATGAGATAATAAGATTGAGCTATCACTTGAAGAGGGTTCATAATCGATAATATTCAAAAGTAAATATTGGTACATATTTGCACAAATAGAAAATCATTTGTTATTGGCTATTTGGCATTTGCAACTCTGGATTCAGAATACTCAACTAGAATAGTCCCAATATTTTATTGAGAAGTATTCAATAGCAAAGAAGTTGTCAATAATCGCTCCAACGAAGTTAACACAGTCGTTCTTGAAGTAACTAGTTAAAAAGAGTGATTTAGTATTCTTATTTCTCCCGTGGAAAATTCATAACATTCTAAGTACCTCTTTGGATCTGCTGCCAAACCGACAATTCAAGAGGATTTTTTGGATAATACATCTTTTTCAACTCGGCATGAATAGCTTTTTACAAAAAAAAGAACAACCTTTATAATATAATGATAAACCTATAACAACATGAATTTCCTAAAGTTAAACGTGGCGGCACCGCAAAGTTTCGTAGTAGACGAGCAGTAATCGTTGTAAGAAATGTCATTTGTCGTTTTTATTGTTATTAATGGTTTCCCAACTGTAGTGTGGTAGGTTTTCGGTATTTAAGTAACTCATTCGATATTATAAATCCAAAACAGACTGTTCTGTGAATAAATATAGGTCTGCAATGTGAAATCTGTAAAGGAAAGTTAATTTCAAATATCCGAACCTAATATTTCACAGGTACATAGGAATTTGGACAGTTTTTTGAGACTCACTTTTGTTCATGAAGAACATATTCAAAATATTGGAAATATCCAGTAACCCCTCAAAGATGTTACAGAATGATGTATTATTATATTACAATACCTGAAAGTATGAATGTATCAATGGAAATTCACACATTTATAGAATATATTATATCCATGACCTATGAAGAATATCAATTCTTTCGAAAAATTTCCGCATAGTATCCCCATCATTCGTGATTTCATTCATTTATCCGTGTTGAGCGTATATTTTTTATTGATTCATTATTAATTTGGTCAGGGGTCGTTATCCAACTAGGTTAGTCTGTATACAACGCTCACATCGACTTGGAACTTTCCTTCCAGATTCGGCTGCTTCTAGCTCAGCACCAATGGCCATGGAGATCACGTCAAGTTCGTCAAAAAAACCTCAACGTCTCCACTCTGCTGGTCGTAGGCGGCAACAATTACTGATTCATTAATGTTTATATTTTTCTTTTGTACCTAAATAGAGTGTCTCATTCTTCTCTTCCAGACTCGGTTGTTTCTCCCTGAGTACCAAAGGCCACGGCGAGTGCGTCAAATTCGTGAAGAACCTCAACGTCCCCACTCTGGTCGTAGGCGGCGGCGGGTACACTCTGAGGAACGTCGCTCGATGCTGGACGTACGAAACGTCGCTGCTGGTCGACGAGCAGATCTCGAACGAGATGCCTTTCACGGAGTACCTGGAGTTTTTCGCACCGGACTTTACGCTGCATCCGGAGGTGGTGACGCGGCAGGAGAACGCGAATAGCAAACACTATCTGGAGGCTATAACGAAGTGAGTGAGTCAAGTCAAGTTGAAGTCAATGAGTGCTCGAAAAATGAGGGATATGGAATATAAAGTTGTGAACATGACATCTATGAAATATACAGGCCGTGTCTCACGGCCCACCAATTTAATCAAATTTGTTTGATGTGACGTTGTTCTTGCCTGTTTGACTTAAATGGTTCGAAATGTCAAGAAATCTTTGTCTCACGATTTCAAGATTGTTCACTTCTGTTTTAGTGTCATTTACACAGATCTTCGACTCGCCAAAGTATGGCATGACTCCCCTGTCCAGATGAATCTGGATTTGGGTCCTGGCAATATCCGAGTCGACCGAGTGCGCGTATATTGCCGTATCATCAGCGTATAGCGCCGCACTCGTTCGCTCGAATACAGGGAAGTCATGTGTATAGAGGGTGTATAACAGAGGTGAGAGACAAGACCCCTGAGGAACACCTGCCTTGAGTGGAAAATTTCCGACGAAAGCCATTCGTTGTTGTTGAATCTTTGCCTCGTTTAGGGATAGGTACAACAAGCCCAGTTTTGGAGCAATCTGGGTAGTGCTGGTATCTAATTATGGCATTGGTGAGATAGTGTAGTTGCATTATAGCCTTGCGAGACAGGTTCTTATGGAGGATCAAGTCCTGGCGCCTTGTTCATATTTAGGAGCTGGATGATACTCTTAATCTTTGATGGAGTGGTGATAGCTTTTTTCAGGACTTGACTTGGGAGCAGGGTGCTGGGTAGTGCCCTTATTCGGACTCCTGTGGCCAACATGTCTACCTGGACTGCGTTGGTGGGGTTCTTATTTATCTTGCTGATGTTTTGAAAGTGTCTCCCAAGCATCGCCGCCTTCTCCGGATCTGACATCGCTTCCTCGTGTCCATACACAAATGTGGGCATGGCAACAAATAGTTTTTCAAGCCTTTTGGACATTTTCCACAATGTGTTGTCACGAAGGTCCAGACTCTCCAACTTGGCTCTCCAGGAGGCGTACCTGAGCTCACGAATTCTGCATTCTACTTCGTTGCAGATACGCTTGGAGGTGACACTGGCTTCAGGTGTTTTAAACCTTTGCCAGCGGCACCTCACTACTTTTTTCTCTGCTATGAGCTCAAGGACGTCCTCCGGTAGGTCATCCTTGTTGGAGTCGATGCTGACCAGCCTCGTGGTGGAATTTCTAGCCTCCTTGATGGCCGCAATGAAGTTGCTGGTTTCTGAGTCGATATATTCTTTGCTGATGTTGTCCTTGATGTGCTGGTCCAAGATGGCTCTGAAGATCTACCAGTTCGTGTTTTTATAATTGTAGAACTTTTTAATGACCTCTGGGGGTTTTTGACTATATTCGAATACAACTGGCAGATGATCAGAGCTCAGCTCGTCCAGCACCTTTTGTTCAGAGATATCCACCACGTTCCTGGAGAGCACGATGTCTAGGACTGTGGGTGTCATTCCATTGACGGGGTAGTGCGTGGGAGAATTAGGGTAGAATTAGAGTAGCCTTCAACCTGTTCCCGTTCTGGATATTCTGGACTGTGTTCCCCCAGTCAACATGTCTCGCGTTAAAATCTCCGCCGAAGATTACCTTGTTTCCAGCAGTAACCAGAGCCTTGGAGGAAGGAACACTAGTCTAATGACCACCACGCTTCCGGCTAAACAAACTACAAAACAATTTTATGCGGTCTTGACTTGCCACCGTGGCAATATTTCCCGTTTACTAGTAATATGCTATGGCTAGGCTCTTATTTAATTCCTAAGATATAAAATAATAATCAAAGAAGAGAATATGAAAACAAACATCCCAACCTTATTGTTCGATCCAACATGACAAATATTTAGAACAAGTTTTAAATTACAGCTGCTGTTTGACGTGACTTCACTTATGACATCACACATCTGTAGTTTGATCAAATTGTTGGACCGTGAGACACAACCTCACCACTCTACTCTGAGTTACAATGGACTTCTTCCAAAGATCGAACAAACTGTTTCAGGTACACCTTCGATAATCTGAAGATGTGCCAGCATTCACCGAGCGTCCAAATGTGTGACGTGCCAGGACCGGCTCTCGCCGAAGACGAGAAGATGAAAGAGGACGAAGACCCCGACACGCGGATCAGCCAAGAGCTAGAGGACAAGATGGTAGAGGCAAAAAACGAGTTTTACGATGGCGACAAAGACAACGACAAGGAGGAAGCCAAAACCTAGGTTAGGCGGTTTTATTTTTCGATTTTTGTACATAGGCTTCAATTTATTTTATTATATTTTTGTAATGTGTTTCTCTCGTCTCGTGTATTTCGATTTTAGGGTTATCTAATGCGAAAAAATAAAATTGAGGATAATCTACAAGTGTTTATATTATAATTTGGAGTGAAACGTCGGTTACAGGAAATACCTTTAGTAATGTAAGGTTACCGTATACCGGGTTAGCTTTGTGATCTGGGTATTTCTTTAGGACACCTGGTATTTTTACAACATTGTCACCTTAAAAAATATTCAAGCAGTGCATATGGCAACTTTTGGTATTCAATCTTGTTCATAAGATGATGATGGGTAAACTAAGTGAGTTTGGCAACAATGCATTTGTTCTGTGAGAAAAAGTGCATATTTGAGTGAAACGGATCTCAACGCATGGTTTTTAAAGATCAGTAAACTAAGTATTGTGCTGCCGAAACGATTGAATCCACGTTGTTTCTGGTAAGTACATCTTATTTATATATTGTTATGTTTTGGCTATGTTTTGACAATATAAGCAAATTATTCACACTCAAAACATAAACATGTGGAGGTAATTTTGGTACATGCCCCAAAGTTAGACGGCAGACGTCCGTTGTAGAATCTAATTTATAAAACGTTGTGTACCAAAGTTACACATGTTCCAAAGTTTTCTACAACCATTGTTTTTCTTTTTCAGGACCAATAATGCCTCGCAAGCAGACTCGTTCACTTGGGATTATAGAAATTATTCTGAAGAAAAACTATTGATGAAATTAAAAGTAAATCTATTTCTCTCCGCTGTGCATCAAAAAGTATCAAATAGCTGAAATCACGTTATGGAATAAAATCCATGACAGGGTAAGCCGAGGATCTTCTTGGAAGATGGAGAAGTCGAATTTACGCCAAGTACCTATTTTATATTGATCATTCTGGCTTTCACATATTTTCGACGCTGCCATATTTGTAACAAGTAATTAACTCATGAGATTCGATATTACCAATGACAGTAGTATTCACATTCACAGAAGACAATACTTCGACCTGGTCCCTAATAATCACTTATTGAATACTTATATACTTGCAAGATGCTTCAGTACAAATAAAAATATCCTAATATTCCTAATAATAATCGAGATTTTTTTTAATCCCCTATTATCTTGTGGTGCCGGCAACGATATAATGCCTAAGTTCCTAGAAATTCAAAAAAGAAGAAGTCGAACTACATTCCTAGTGGATTCACTCTGAAAGTACCCTGGTTCAAGGCATGCCCTGCCCTAAAAGGAGCGAGATAACTACCTTATGCCGCCTGAGAAGTGGTCACTGCCTCACAAACACTCATCTGCATGTAGTCAAAATTAAAGAGTCTACGTGATGTGAATATGGTTTTCCTCAGGACCTCGACCACATAGGTACTCTTCAGCTGTCCAAACAGCCAATTCAATATTAATGTATCACTGAATAGATTGGCAATCAAGAGCAATAATAGAGCAAGACACTTTCCCCTCTCACGACACAACATCCTCTTTGAAGACATAAGTTCTGAAAAGTGCGAGTTGTTACATCAGATCCTGAGTTCTTCTGGTTATAAAAATTGACAGTGCACAGATAGAAACTTTGTTATTCTTGTTTTTCAAGTGATAGTAGAAAGACTAAGTAGTTGCCTTGCTACTGTTTTGCTGTTTTTTGCTTTAGCTATTACAGATAATGCTTTGCAGTAACATCTCCCTTGTTGCATGTGGTGCATGTAGAGATTAAGTGCGAAAAATTGTTAGAACTGTCTAAATTCCTAGGAACCTCTACGGTGGATCCCAGTAGGGAAGATTCAAATTGATGCGTGTATACTTGGCCAGATAGCCAAGGTTGCTAAGACAATCCAAATCGAGAGGACGAAGGATAGAAGAAGAAGAACAACTTTCTGACGTTAATATTGGCTGTCACCATCGTGCTGTCACCCACAATGCTTGTTTCATCATTGGTTTCATCATAGTTTCATGTAAAGTCCCTTGATGGAAATTGACGGTAAAGTCATCATAACAGGGTACGGACAGATCATAGCTGCATTCTTTTTTAATGATCTAGAGACTTTAGTTTTGTCTACTGGCATCCCTGACATTGCTGTCACGTCACATCCATGAGCGCTACAGAAAATCATTCAAAATTTCAATAATAGGTATGTACTGGGTATTTACTTGTTGAGGAAGATCATATGGCGAACAAGTTTTGTAATGAAGATCCGATACTATTCAAAATTGATATCTGGGTGTTTTCGGGGTAGGAGATAATGATTGTTTCGTCAAAATTGGAAAATCCAAGATGACGGATCCAATATGGCGAAATAATATAAGTTTATATAATTATTACTCTACCACATATAGAAAATATTTAGGATGCAAGAGTGAAAATAACGTGCCTTTTTATCTAAGGGAGACGGAAGAATATCATATGTATAACATGGGGGTGAAGTATATTCCATTCTTTATTTCCCTGCACATCTTACGTATTACTTTTTATCAGCCTACTTTTCGTCCTAGACGAAGTTTTATACATAGTGTGATATTAGTCACTCCATAAATTCTTCTTCGAGTTGGATTTCCGAAAATATATTTAGCACACATTACATGAGTATAGTAGTTTAGATGCTCACATCGAGGTTTTCACCATTTCTCAATCATAAGGCTCAGAGCTCATTCAGCTCATATAGATAAAGTACTACTCAGTTTGAAATTAGAATTCATTCAGTCAATTCAGTCAACCCTTGTATACGGGCTAAGAACAGTCTCTTTTGGTGAAATATATTGAGCTTTCAGTACAATTCATATGTTCCCTACCTCGCAAAAATTATTATTATATAGAAATTACGTATGATACGCCAGTGACCTCAATATAACCTAAAAAACAACAAATGTCAAAAATCTAGTGCTTATCCCCAGAAATGAATAAAGATGGAACTATATAACTGTTTCACAAACACTTTAGAGTGAGAGGAGACGAGGATCTGCCCGTACCCTGTAAAGATGACTTTAACGTCAATTTCCATCAAGGGACCCTACCTATTATTAACACCTATTATTAAAATATAAATGATTTTCTGTCGCGCCCATGGACGTGACGTGACGTGACAGCAATGTCAGGGATGCCAGTAAACGAAACTAAAGTCTCTAGATCTTTAAAAAAGAATGCAGCTATGATGTGTCCGTACCCTGTTAAGATGACTTTACGTGTTAAGATGACTTTAACGTCAATTTCCATCAAGGGACCCTAACTTTATATGGTGTTCTCGGATGATTACGTCAAGCGTTTGCCCGCGTTTTTCATGTTATAATACACTCAGTTCCAAAAAAAGTGACGCACTTGATATTTGCGACCTATCTTAAAAAAAAAAAATAGTTGGCCGATTTTTTTTTTATTTCTTGGTAGGTAATGCATTTGTCTTAAAAAAAAATAAAGAGGTGCAATTTTTTTCAAAGCCTCCTTGATGGTGGTGGAATAACTCGAACCATGATTTATTATTAATTTTTGACTCACCCTGTGTGTTAATTGAGTAATGGTATACAAAGTGCTTACACCCTATACGAAAGAGGCTCTTTTGCGAGCATTTTGTTTTTCATTCATTTATTTATCTTTAAAATTTTCCGAATTGCAGCTTTTCTGCTGATACCTCACGCTTCTCCCACAAATTAAATTTATTGAAGGATCAGAGTATGTACTCAAAATTGATTGGTTTGTACTCTGGTAGGATCACAATGTCTTTAAAAAACAAATGCCGTTGCCATAGCAACTAATTTGTTGTATGCCTCCATATTTGACCATTTGTCGTTGTGTCCTTAATTAAGTGTCTTGTTTTATTGACTGAAATTACTTAGAACGCCTCGAATAAATCCTGAACAAGTAGCAAGATTAGTTGCGTTAGTAAACGATGGGCGTAGTAAACGTTACGCCGCTCGTGCAGTGGGAGTTCATGAAGCAACTGCTCGTAGAGCAATCCGCAAGTACGAACAAACAGGAAGCACCGCTCGGAGGGTCGGTTCTGGGGTTCTGGTCGCCCCTGAAAAATTTCTCCAAGAGATGATCGCTTCTTGAGATTGCGGATTTTACGGGGTCGATCCAAATACTGCGGTAAATATTCAGCAAGATCTTCGCCAAATTTGTGGTGTTGCAGTAAGTAAGCAGACGGTATGTAGACGTCTAAAAGAAGTTAATTTAAAAGCTAGGAGACCTGCAAAAGGTCCCAAATTATTGCCCGAACATCGTGCTGCTAGAAGAAATTTTGTCGAAAATTATGGACAGTGGAATATTCCTGAATGGTCGAATGTCTTGTTTACGGATGAGTCAAGGTTTTGCCTCAACATGGTGGATGGAAGAAAAAGAGCGTGGAGAAGAACTGGTTAACGGTTTAATCAAAATTTAATAACAGAATTCGAAAGTTTTTATGGTGGGTCCGTTATGGTGTGGGGAGGGATTTCAATGAATGAAAAGACACCCCTTCATGTTTTCCCGGTGAGGCAGTCGATGAATGCCCAAATTTACATTGACATTTTAGAGCAGTATGTCTTACCTTAAACAACAATTATCCAGATCCTGACTGGGTAGCATCATTTTTGAAACGGTCAGAACTTAGTCAAAGGTTCTCCCAAAATATTTCGCAGGCGTAATTCTAAACTGAGCTGAAAGAGACCCCATCAGCCAACATTTATAATTACGAAGAAATAAATCTCGTCGATGGAGTGCGGACCTGTGCGACAAAGAATAAAGCTTTTCGTTTCAGCTCCTGACAAAGTTCCTCTTTTACGAGATTAGAAGTGAAATTAATTTTTATAAACTGTCATACTCATTTCCTTAGTGCATTGTGGCATTAGTGTGGAAAAATACCAGAACTCGTAAGTGAAATCATACCAAAAACCTATTGTTTACCTACGGGGTCCAATACGCCAGTCACGTTTTTGTATATCTGCTGATATCGTTGATCTGCGCGGGTCAGGACCGTATTCAGGTACACATGTCTCGTGCCAACAAACTTTAACACACCGAAATGAGTGCATCAGAACCGGTGATTTCTGACTACAGGAATCACCGATCTACAACGATGGAAACCTCAACATCTACCTCCAACCAACGTACTAACCCAAATACTTCGTATTCTACGGTCCTCAGTCAGCAACAACCAATGAAATTCCCAGACCAAAAACAGGCAATAATTTTTTCTACGATTGAAGGAATCAAAATCCACGAATACCTCCTAGCCCTAGGTACTCTCATAAACCCTAGACAGATATTGTTCGCTTCAAGGATATCAAACAACAGAATATGTATATATCTTGCTAGCCCAGATTTAGTAAATACTTTCATGAACGAGCATGGCGCAATCACTATCAACGATGAAACAATACGAGCGAGAAGACTAATATCTCCATCTGAGCGCCTGATCTTATCCAATGTATGCCCAATAATTCCTCATGCACATCTAGAGCAGTCTCTTCAACAGATTGGCCTCAAACTATTATCACCAACAACATTCTTGAGAGTCAACATAGCAAATCCGGACTATGCCCACATAATGAGCTTCAGAAGACAAGTCTTTATAGCTCCTCTTGAAAACACCACCATCCCAGATTCCATCCTGATCAATTATGAAAATACTCCCTACAGAATATTCCTATCATTGGATAGCCTCACTTGTTTTAAGTGTAAGAAGCCCGGCCACATATCATCGAAATGTACAAATGAAATCCCACAGCAACTCAGTGAACCTCCTATTATATCCCCTCCTGAAAATGAATCACGCATTGCACCTGCTTCTGAAAATGTAAGAGCACACCCAACGGATACCTCATCTTCCGTGAGCCAAAACCCTACTAATCTGTCTGACCCTGCAAATTCGAGCTGCTCATCGACCAAAAGAACCATAACAGAAACATTAACACCAACAGAGGAAACATCAGCTGATATGTTCCGGAAACCAGTTTCAAGTATCTCTAAGAAAGTACGAGCCGACACTAAACCCATCGACTATTATATGCAACCCGCGAAAGCTTACATCGATTCTGAAAATTTCATCATGAACTACAACCAACTCAAAGACTTTCTGGAAAACGTATATGGATCTAGCGACCCACTTAGTATAGCAAAACAGTATACCAATGATATACATGGTCTAATACATATGTTAACCAGTGTATATCCACATTTCGATGACAGGAGTATCAAGAGTAGATGCACTAAAATCAAGAAGAAGTTATCAAAACAACTGTTAACAGAAGAAGCTTTCCTCTCAGATACTGAGAGTGATGTTTCATCCCAAGAAACCCATTAATTACTTCACTTTATATCAGACCTCTCTATCATTCAATGGAACCTGAATGGGTTCTTTACCCAGCTGGAAATGTTGAAACTAATTATTTCTGAACAAAATCCTCTCATTATATGCTTACAAGAGACCCACTTCAAACAAAATTCTTCACACTATTTGAAAAACTATTCCTGCTTCCATCGAAATAGACCAAATCAAAATATCGCAAGTGGCGGCGTTGCTACCTATATACATCACTCCTATAGTGCAACGGAAATTCCATTGAACACCAATATTGAAGCAGTTGCAACTAAAATCATGGGCCCAAAAGAGATCAATATTTGCAACATATATATCCCACCAAATCGTGACGTAACACATCAAGAGCTGAACGACCTTTTCCAGCAAATTCCCAGACCAAGACTCATTTTAGGAGATTTCAATTGCCATAACACCTTATGGGGATGCGACTCAACGAATTCCAGAGGTCGTATACTAGAAACAGTTGTAGACCAAAATAACATGACGTTGCTCAACAACGGAGCAAAAACCCGTTTGAGCTTGTATTCAGGAAGCTCCAGCGCTATAGATCTTAGCATATGCGACACCTCACAATACACCCAACTTGTCTTCGATATACTACCATATCTATACGGTAGTGACCACTATCCCATTCTACTCAGGAGACCCCAACATGCTGACAGAGGTGATTTCAATGTAACGCAAAAATGGAAATTGAAGAAAGCTGACTGGAACCTTTTCACAAATGTCATTGAAGCTAGAGTTCTTCAATTCCAAATGAAAGATTGCATAGATGAATGTGTGAAGGACTTTACAGAAATCATAACGCACGCGGCACAAATAGCTATTGGAAAAACGAGGCAGTTACACAACCATACCCCTGTTCCATGGTGGAATCAGGAATGCGACCAAGCAATTAAATCTTCTAAAAATGCACTGAATAGGCTGAAGAGACACAACACTCCAGAAAATTTGATGGCATTTAAAAACCTGAGAGCGAGAGCTCGGTGGACCATAAAGAAAAGCAGAAAGAAATCATGGGAGAAATATGTGTCATCCATTAGCAGCTCCACACCATTGAGTATCGTTTGGAATAGAGTGAAACGCATAAACTGCAATAAAATGGAGTATGGTATACCACTTCTTGAATATCAAGGAAGAATGGCTACCGACTCCGAAGAAATTGCCAAAACTTTCTCGGAGATGTACGAACAGAATTCCAGCAACCACAATTTTGCTCCAGAATTTCTACACTTCAAGAATACTGAAGAAGCCCAAGCTATCCACTATTCCGAAAATGAAAATACTCCCATCAACGCTCCCATATCCACTCAAGAATTTGAAGAAGCTCTAAACTCTTTCAATAACTCCAGCCCAGGACCTGATGATATCCCTTTCATATTCATCCAGAACGCTCCAGATAGCGCGAAAAAGATTCTTTTGGAAATCTTCAACAAAATTTGGACCGATAGGGTCTTTCCTGAAAAGTGGTCAGAGGCAACTATAGTGCCTATAATCAAACATGGCAAACCGAAGACAGACCCACAATCTTACCGACCCATATCCCTGACTTGCACAATGTGTAAGTTACTGGAGAAAATAATCAATAATCGAGTCACATGGTATTTAGAGAAACATAGGCTGATTACACAAAAGCAATGTGGTTTCAAGAAACGTCGCTCAACATCTGACAATCTAATAAACCTAGAGTCGTATATTCATGAGAGTCTTGCCAATAAACAAAACACTATAGCAATCTTCTTCGATATAACTAAAGCCTACGATATGACTTGGAGGTACTACATCCTCAGTAAGTTAAGCTCTTGGGGTATAAATGGCAATCTTTTGTATTTTATTGAGAATTTCCTGAGAAGGAGATTTTTCAGAGTCAAAGTCAACGGCTTTTTCTCCGAGAGGAAACTCCAAGAAAATGGTACCCCCCAAGGATCAGTTCTGAGCGTTACCCTATTTCTAATCGCTATAAATGAAGTTGTCGCAAATATCAGTCAGCCTGTGGAAGCTAGCCTTTATGCAGATGACCTAGTGTTATACGCACGAGGTAAAAATGTCACGACAATTGAGAATAATTTACAGGAAGCCGTGCACTCTATAGAGAGCTGGTTGAAAGTTACTGGTTTCAAAATGAGTCCAGATAAAACAAAGTGCATCCTTTTCTCGAAAAAAAGAGAAGCTCGTAGCCCGAAGCTGAAGCTGCAAGGGAATGACATTCCAGTGGTGGATCAGATACGTTACCTAGGAATGTTTTTTGACAAGAAACTCAATTGGAATACCCATCTCAATCATTTAAAAACGGCATGTCAAAGAGGAATCAACTTAATGAGAACGTTGTCCAATCTCAGCTGGGGTTCCGACAGCAAAACACTCCTGCTCCTCTACAGAGCCTTGGTTAGGTCTAAAATCGATTATGGCTCTATGATATATGACTCAGCCAGTAAATCAGCTCTGAAAGTGATTGACTCGGTCCATAACACAGCTCTCAGACTATCTCTCGGAGTATATAGAACAACGCCTACCAAAAGTCTACACTGTGAAGCTGGTGAACCACCTCTGCAATTGCGAAGGCAGTACTTGAGCCTAGGATATGCAGCAACAGTCTCCTCTGAAATCCACCATCCAGCATATCATAATACATTTTCCAACCGTTTCCAAAACCTTTACGAAACCCGCAAGAGGATAACATACCCTTTCTACCAAAGGATAAACAACTACATCGCCCAACTTAACTCTAACCTTCCAGTGACACTTCCTATCCACAGTACCAATTTGCCACCTTGGCTCGTCCCATTGTCACCATGCAACCTACATCTTACCACCTTCAATAAGTCCGAAACAAATCATAGTTTGCTTCGCACTCATTTCTACTCATTGCTTGATGAATACCAAGATTACAAACACATTTACACAGATGCATCCAAATCGAACGAAGGAGTAACATCTGCATTCTGGAGTCTAGATACATCAAGAGGCTTCAAGTTATCCCCAGTATGCAGCATCTACAGTGGGGAACTATTCGCAATTCTGCAAGCAATCAAGTTTGTTGTTGATGAAGGAATACAGAAAACACTGATTCTAACAGACTCGCTGAGTTCACTTCAAGGCATGCAACAAATATATTCTGACAATCCCTTGATCAAGACCATCAAGAACCACATTGATTCAATCAGCTCTACCTCTGGAGAGCTAAAATTCATGTGGGTTCCCTCACATGTCGGCATCCCTGGTAATGAACGAGTTGACCAAATTGCGAACGAAACAATGAATGAACCAACCATATCCGAGCAGGAAGGAGTACCACATAAAGACCTCAGACTACATATCAAATCCATCATTCACCAATACTGGTCATCTGAGTGGAGAAACGCGGGAACAAAATTGAATGAAATCAGAGATGACATCAATCCATGGAAGAGAACATATCATCAACGGAAACAACAGGTGATACTCACTCGCCTGCGTACTGGACATACAAGGTACACACATGAACACTTAATGACGGGAGGTGAAGTGAAAGTTTGTTATGGTTGTATGGTACCAATGTCAGTTAAACACTTTTTAGTGGAGTGTCCCATGTTCTTCGAAGAACGTCGGAAACATGACATTTCTATGGATTTGAGAACAGTTCTTGGCGACGGCTGTAATATTGTGAATATTTTTGGTTTCCTCTCTGACATAGGTCTACTTAACAAACTATGATAACTTCAGAATGAAATTATTATTGTCTGTAATGTAATCACTAGAATACTATTGTTATGTTGCTAATAACCCTTAGTGGTTGATGCAACAATTTCTCTTCTAATAAAAAAAAAAAAAAAAAAAAAAAAAAAAAAAAATCTCGTCGATGATCCGGGCCGATCTGAGTTATTAGTTTTGCAGCATGAGCCGTAAGAAATTACTATCATTCCGTGCGAGTTATACACCAAATTTTTCTATGGATGTTACAGATAACGTCGACATTTTTTGTTTTGATTTATTCGTCTTGTAGCCATCTGATTTCCTCTCAGGTGTGATATCAGATACGGAAATAAAATTGATGACATACCTCATTGATGTATCGAAAAACATCAAGAGCAAATTTGTGTTATTCGCGAAAATCACGAACCAATAGATGGCTCTATTAAACGTCAAATCAACGTCAAATTTCAAACTGAGTATGAACAGCAAAAATATTGCCGTATGCACTCATTGCAAATTGGTTATTTCGAAATCATTTTGCAAAATAGTGAATAATGAGTTGACTTCGTGAAATACGTACAAGGTTTCCAGTATGGAAAAAAATACTTTTTGTGCAGAGAAATTGCCATTTTGATGTGGACAATGGTGGTATTCATCATTGATATCACACTACAATTCCACAGTTTTCAAACATATGGAATGGTCGGAATGGTCCACTCAACACTTGCATGGACTGGAATGGAGTCATATATAAGCAATCAGCTATTACAACAATATGGTATAGGTATGAAGAAATAATTGAATGCATCAAGAAATATCTATCTATTCTATTCTATTCTATTCCAGCAATTGAAGACTTGGAGTTATTCTCAAGATCGAATCATTGCAACCAACATTTATACAAGAATTCTAACAGTGCTTCAGAAAATGTATATTATATTATTATAAGGTAGGTACTGGCTTCTTCATTGTAAACAATTAAAGTTCATGCAATAATTCGAGTTTTTTCATCAGGGAGAAATGAGGTTCTGGAATATGCACTTCAACAAATAAATTATTTTCATATAAAACACAGAAACTCAAAACAATAGTCGCCATATTTGTTGTTCATACTCGCAAGACTTGTAAAGTTAGCCACCAGAGGCCGCACACTTCGTGATTTTCGCGAATAGCCGTAGAAAAATTTATGTTTTCGACCTAACTCATATTTGGGGATGTTGGTACATTGCTATTCAGTACTCAAACCCTGTTATTTTTGCAAGATTAAGTTTAATTCAAGAAAAACCTATGAAAAACCGTACCAAATAAGTTATCCCGGTTTACGGTACTGAGGAATTTTTCAATATTGAGGTTTCTATATATGTCACTGTGAAATTTGTGGAATTTAAATATAGACGTATTTCTTCTTTTTTTCGTAATATCAAATTTAACTTCAGAAAAAAATTAATGAAAGACGAACTTGGCTCTTTCAGCATTCCTATGATGGACTACCTAGAAGTTGCCGGCTTCATCAATATATATAGATTTCCGGAAATTGTTCTTTGAATACATTATAACTGCGTGTCATTTCAGCAATGGACTACCTAGAAAAGCCACATTCACACAGAGTTACGATTCTATGTGTCTGTACCAAGGTAGTTTTTGTCATTTTATGACCCACTAGTCAAAAAAACACATAGCCACCTCAGTTGTAATTAATCTGAATTCACTGTTCTGATGCGATATTCATTAGAATGGCAGTCGAATCTAGTAGGTTTTCATCAATAACGAGTTGTCATAAAAGCTGTCATGGTCAGGTTAAGTTAGGTTAGGACTACTATAGATTTAAATAAGAACTGGAGAGAAGTGATTTCACAGTGATAATACGTCCTTATTTCAGTTTAACCTAACTATAATGATTAAATTGTATTGCTAGTGGTGTAAAAACAATATAATACTATTTCTGTACTCTTGTATCAGGAAATAAATCTTTAAATGTTAGAGAAACATTTCCTCAGTCCGAAACTGCTATTGCTGTTTCAGCTTCAACAGAAATAAACATAAAACAAAATCGATTCATTGAAAACATTTTATTTCTGATAGAACTCATATCAACAAAGCAATGTATATTCGAAAGTTTCTAAATTTGAGCAAATATTCAAATATTTACCTACCTAATAATTATTTATATACAAAAATATCGAAAATAATAACTATTCTAGACATTATTATCACAATCGATTTGGTCCCATTATAATTAAGTATGTACAAAATAAGTACATTTTATAAATAGATTCGAATAAAATCTCGATCACTTGCAAAAGTGGATCATAGGTCAAACAATCCTGGTTCAACATTGAAATGCATAATTTCTTAGTTTGAATTTCAAGACAATTATAGCTATTATATACACTATAATATTTCGTGACATTCGAATTAGAGTAAAAACTGAGTGTTATATCAGTACCTTAAAGTTTTAGTTTGGAATTTGATAGTGAAAATAACAAGAATAATATGTGCAATGGAAGATGTTTTCGAAGAACTAGAACATCTCAATTCACCAGACGTTACGAAAATCAAATAATTCAATACTGAGAATAAATTTAATAGTGTTTGAATATATCCCAGTTATTCAATCGGTTGAAGACTAACCATTATAGCTTTTATACAGCAGGGTGTTTCCTGCGGTACGAACTTTCAGAGGATGATTTGTCAGGTCGTTTTGAGATGAAAGTTCTCATGAACATATACAGGGTTATGATAATGTAATGCACACAATTCATAAAACGTACAACGATCACTTTTGGAAAAAATGCAAAAACACGTCAAACTGTTCTTTTTATTCCGAATCTTTTGACATAAGTTACAAAAATAACACGTCAAAGTTATGACGTCATCAACAAATTTTTTTAATGGGAAGCTAAGATTTTTATTACATTATGTGAGCCCTACTGCAACTATTTTTCCCTTGTGTAAAAACACAAGCTCTATCACATAATGTAATAAAAATCTTAGCATCCCATTAAAAAAAATTGTTGATGACGTCATAACGTTGACAACTTTGACGTGTTATTTTTGTAACTTATGTCAAAAGATGCGAAATAAAAAGAACAGTTTGACACGTATTTGCATTTTTTCAAAAGTGATCGTTGTACGTTTTATGAATTTTGTGCATTACTTTATCATAACCCTGTATATCTGGAGTTGCTTCTTTTCTGAGATACAGGGCGTATCAGATTCCAACTTAGTTGCCTTCTAAAACATGCGGGAACTAATCATGTCAAATTTAATTACTAGCTCGAAAGAAAAGGAGTGAAAAAGTACCAAGTTTGAGAGAAATGGGAGAGACATTTTTTGATATTTAAAAAAACTATTTTTTCTGTGACGGGAAAAAAGTTTGGCATTTCATCTCTGTTGGCAGGTTATAAAATGTCACTTTTCATAAATTACTTTTTTCCCGTGGGAAAAAAGTGAGTACTTCTTTCCCGGATATATATCACATATATATATACTCTGTTAATGGCTTTTGTTGTGCTATAGTTCCGAAAAATCCGTCAATAATACCGTCTCCGAGAAAGAACTGCAAGTCCTTTTATCTTCCATAGGACTTCGCGGTTTCGTATATTACTAAACAACTACTGAATTCGCAATTTTTCAAAATCGAATCACAGAATTGAACTGACAGAAGTGACATCAGATATTTGATTACTTCAAAAGAATGATAAAGATGCCTATAAAACGCAGGTGTCCCTACTGTTAAAAACTTGAAATTTTACGTCGATAATTTTCAGATTTCGAAATAATGTGATATCTTCTCAATATTGATTCGTCCTTCCTTCTGTCACAGAAAAAAATAGTGTATTATACACGGGAAAAATATTAGATTTTAGCTCACGGTTTTTTGTCTCCCTCCGCTACGCGTTGGGAGACAACACAACCTGGAGCTAAAATCTACTACTTTTTTCCCTTGTATAATAAATAACTATATTTCCTCGACCTCTACATAAAAAAATCACATTTTACGTTCTAGTTTTCGCACGAAAAACCGACTATTTCCGAACGAAAGTACTTCTCGTCCACAGACACAAACTTTTTGTCCGCTGCAGGGTTGCCAGATTAGTTCAAGGCTATTTATAATGTTACATATATATCGTTTTTTCTCATTTTCATCGTCTTGTATCGCAGAATCGAAGCGACTACGGACAAACGGAACTATTATATAATATGTATATTCAGGTAGGCCAGGTAGCCGACGTGCGGACAGAGTGTCTATATTCTAATCCGCATTCGCTTGACGGTCGTGGGTTCGATTCCCATCGACTGCAAGAAAGTGTTTGGGATCACACGTTAAAAGGTAAGGCCCCCGTCATTCCTTGCTCGCACAAGACTCTCGTAAGACTTCTGAGGGTTGCTCGTTAGGGGGCAACCGAATGACGGATAGAACAATTTTAGAACAACAATTTTAGTCTCAAAACGACCTGACGAATCACCCCTCTGAAATTTTGTTCCGTAGTTATTAAACACCCTGTATTTCAGATAATATACAAGGTGAGAAAGAAAAAAGTACATTGCATACATTAAAGGGCACTAAAATAAGAAAAAAAGTTTCAGTTAAAAGAAACGGGGTGTCCCAGCGAGCACAAACATCCCTGGGATGTTTTGGGATGTTTTGAAAATGTTGGCATAAAGATGTTATTTTGAGACGTAATATGCACTGACCAAAGAGGTCGTTGAAGGATATTGAAGTATTGTTTTTGTTCTTTTGTGCCCTTTCTTTGTTTGCCCCACCACAACGTCTCATGCTTACGTCACAATACGATGAATTCTGATTTGTTTTCGATTTTGTTCTTCTTGTTCGCAATTGGCATTCGCGTTTGCAGCGTGTCACGCTTACATCACGCTGCTAACGAACAGAAAGGAATTTGGTGGAGTTTATTGTGTTAGAAGACTTATTTAGTTTGTAATAATGACCATCAGATGCAAGATGTGTTGTTCGGTGCCTCAGTGTAATCAATATATAAAAGTACGAATTTATTAATACACAGCTTCTCCGCAGTTGCATAATTATGCATTGTGGAGAACATTTCAAAAATTGGGAAATCTATTTCCAATTATATGTCTGTGTGTAGTAAGCACTACTCAGAAACCGATTAAGAAGGTGATTTCATATCAAGAAAATATTTTTATGTTCAATCTATTTTTAATGCATTTTTTCATTCGAAGGAAATGGAATCCTAATGCAAAAGTTCATTTTGACAAAAGGCTTCAGAAAAGTACCTCGAAAATGTTTTTATTACAGCGATTTAATGTGCGCAAGACGCGTTGAAAATTTTTTTGTTGTGTCCATGAAAAGGCTTTAAAAAGAACTAGGGAGAAGGTAGTTTTGTCAAGGACATCTCGATAATTGCCGCCTGCGGCGGAAATTGGCTGTTCTATAATAGTTCTATTCATGTGTGAACAGAACATCGCAGTGGAGGTTCAATGTCTCGAAATCTCGTACTTTTAACATTTCTGAGATGTTTTTGTGCTCGCTGGGGTTGAATTTCGATTTTTTCAATTCATTTGCAGAAGCAATCATAAATACTTAAACACCCCGTATCTTTTAACCGATGGCCTTGCAGACCCCTGTTTATGGAAATGATTTCTTCTTGTTTCAGTATCCTTTATTGTGTGGCACTATGCGATGTACTTTTTTTCATGTCACCCTGTATATATCTCGAATTCTATTTTTTTTAGATATATCAGTACCAGTGTTCAACTGAATATTGAGATCTCTAGTGAAATACTACATTTGAAAATATTTTGACATCTGATAGATACCTCACCCCAACAGCACTAAATGACGTCTCAATGACGTTTTCAAGACGGCGACGTAAGACATTCGGGACGTCTTCAAGACATCCCGTTAAATCTCAAAGACGTCCATCAGAAGTCTTCGAGACGTCCGTTGTTACAAAATCGGACGTCTTAAACATGTCTTTATGACGTCCGATCGAACATAAACTGGACGTCTTGAAAACTTTTCCTGACAGCAAAAAGACGTCTCAAAGACGTTTTCAAGACTTCCATTTTATGCTTGTAGACCCAATAATTTCACCAAAAACATCAGCAATAATCATTCATTCTAAATCGAAATTGAATATACTGCCTCTCTTTCTGGATTTTAGTAAGACATCTTTGGGACATCCATTTCTAGACGTCTCTGAGACGTCCTACGCTAGACGTCTTCAAGACGTCCATTTCATGTCTGTGGACATTCAGGCATTATATGGACATAAAATGGACGTCTTTAAGACTTCCGGTGCTGTAAGGGCATATTAGTATGTAAATTTAGGTGGTCACTAGTGATATTCTAGTGGTTTGTAAATACTCCATCGCTAATTGGTTGAAAATTACTATAATTATGGCTTCATTGTTGGGAGATGTCTTGGAAACAAATTTGATAATAGAAATGTCATATGAGGGAGAGCATGATTTTTGATAACATCGCATTATCTACAGTGAAAATCATCCTCAAATCATTAGAAAACTTGTGAATCCACCAGTTCTTTTGACAGTTTCTCCTCGTCAAGAATATCCTCCACACCGGGATCAAAGACGTCTTCAAGACATCCATTTTATGCTTGTGGACCCAATAATTTCACCAAAAACATCAGCAATAATCATTCATTCTGAATCAAAATTGAATATACTGCCTCTTTTTCAGATATCTTTGGGACATCCATTTCTAGATGTCTCTGAGACGTCTAACGATAGACGTCTTCAAGACGTCCATTCTATGCCTGTGGACGTTCAGACATTATATGGACATAAAATGGACGTCTTTAAGACTTCCGGTGCTGTGTGGGCATATTAGTATGTAAATTCAAGTGGTCCCTAGTGATATTCTAGTGGTTTGTAAATACTGAATCCTTATACTTGGTTGGAAATTACTATAATTATAGCTTCAGGTGGTTCGGTTATAACATATCTGTTAACTCGATTCCATCTGTTAGTTCGGAAAGCGTTCGATAAATCAGATCTACTTCCTCTGTCTAATCTGGTCCGTGTTCGTTAGTTGTCAGAGCGAGCTGAAAGATGTAATCTGTTTGCTCCGCCTTGAGGAGCAGATCATTCAGATTTGATCGGTTATTCGGTTGTCAGTTGTCAACAAATCAGTGTCAACAACATGTTATTGAAATAACATATCTCTTTTGTGTGGAAAAATTAAAGACTTGATAAACGGGAAACGAAACACGAAACTGAATTTTGTAGAATCCTCCTTGCCCAGAATCGCTAGAATGATCGACGAATTTGCTGTAGGTAGCATATCAATTATATATCTGTAATATATGCGATCACAACTACCCTGATCCACAGTTAATGGCCGATCATATGAGACTGAATCATTCCTTCCCTAGTAATTTTCAAAATATAAACCCAAGTAAGCAACACACATTCAAAAGAACCTTGTTACCCTGACGTGTTTTTAAAAGTAATAAGGTTAAGTGCATTGTTTCTGTTTTCTGTTACTTCTGACAGCTGGCGCTCGCAATCTACTGCCTCGTTGAGCGTTCT
This sequence comes from Phaedon cochleariae, assembly GCA_918026855.4. Lineage (NCBI taxonomy): Eukaryota > Metazoa > Arthropoda > Insecta > Coleoptera > Chrysomelidae > Phaedon > Phaedon cochleariae. Next base: position 7,305,212 of record OU896710.1, on the reverse strand, counting down.
TCAAATATCTTTAGCTCTATCAGCTAGGTGATCACGTGACACCAAATCTGCATCTGCTTGCTCGGCTCCGATTTTGTTAAACCGAACGCACCAATTGCGAGATGTTGAAAACAAATTTGATATTAGAAATGTCATAATGGAGGAGACCTTGATTTCCAAAGACATCGCATTATCGACAGTGAAAGTCATCCTCAAATCATTAGAAAACTTGTGAATCCACCAGTTCTCTTCTCAGCTTCTCCTTGTCAAGAAAACCTTTCATACCAGGATCATTTGTATGATCACCTTAAATATTTTTTAGATATCAAAGCCAGTCATATTACGGAATAACCCTTTCTCATTCTCGACTTCTCGGATATCTTATTCTTCAAATCCCTTTTGATGTTCATCGAGTCACATTTCTTCTCGACCAATGTGTGGGAGTAGCTGTGCTCGAAGGTGGTATAGTAGACGACCTCTTTAACGGCCTTTTGTTTGCTCGGGTCCAGGAACTTCTTGGCCAGCGACTGGGATATGAAATTCGTGCCTTCCTCGTTCGATCGCCTCTTGATCTGCATCTGCTCTTCCACAGTGTGGTTCTTGACGTGCTTCCTGAGGCTGCTGGGGTCGGTGTACTTCTTCGTGCAGCCGTACACTTGGCAAGCATAGGGTTTCTGAAATGATTTTCTGTTAACACGTTAAGCGCATTGAGGTGGTACACACTGAATGAATGAATGAATGAATGTTTATTTACAGAACATTATTTTTACTTATTTTCACAGAAGGTTACGATGCATTATTCCTCGATAGTGTTTATGCAATGAACATTAAAGTATAATCATTATTCCAGATTTTTTGGGACTTTCTCTCCTCGTTTCTATAAAATAAAAATATGGATATTATTTCAATATACGTGTAGTAACCCTAACAACACACTTATGTCCCATGGATATCCTTAGGACGTCCTGTCGGGACATTCAGGACGTTCGAATTTGGTACCGTGAACGTCCATCGGACGTCTGTGGGACGCACAAATGTCCCACTTGAGGACCAACTAGGGACGTCCCTGAGGGATGTCCTACAGTATCCCTCATCAAGTACTACAGAGGACATCCTTAGGACAACCTATCATCAACGGTGAGGGATATCAATTGGATGTCCATAGGATGTCCCACGGAAGTACGAATTATTTTTGAATTTGAATTTTTCTGGGTCCCTTTAGGACCAGATCTTCCATAACTGATTAGGACATCCAGTTGAGTTGATGGTCCGTAGAAGGTCCCCAAAAAGTTTCCCAAGGATGTCCAATGGACTTACGTGAAGGACATTGACGAGGAGTACTTATAGCCTACGAGCAATCATTCGTCGGCGAGGTGTAAGTTAACGTCCTCGTAGGGACGACATATTGAAAGTACCGACTGGGACGTCCATAAGACGTTATTTTTTAAGGGACATTTCGATCGTTATACTATCCTGGAAATATTAAGGGCGTCTGTGCAGTGATATTTGAGAGAATGTACCATCAGGGACATTTCATGGTTATCTAGAAGGGACATTATATAAGATCTGAAGTCATGCCAGAATATGTACTACTCGGGACATCCGATGGATGTCCCTAAAGGAACGTTTAAAATCATATCCCATCAGGGACATGCCAAGGACGTCCTTGCATGGACATTCTACAATATGTACCACGTGGGACGTCTAAAGGATGCTATTTTTAGGTCATCTGAAATGGTGTACCAGCTGGGACATTCCGTGGACGTCCTTGCTCGGACATTGCATGAAATGTACGGGATGGGACGTCCCAAGGACACTTATTTTTGGTTCGGGATATTCGGACGTGAATTGTACCAAAAAGGGACGTCCCTAGGACGTTGTGTGCTATTAGGGGTAGGGAAGGACAAATCGGATGATTTGCCCCAAAATGTCAGTAAGGACGAAGGAACATCCCTAACAACACGGGATCTTGCTGGTAAATCCCGCTAAGGTCCTACAAATGTCCCAATGTTTCAGACTTAGATACGATATCCCAGAGATATTTCTCTTGGGACATCCATCAGATGTTTTCATTGGATGTTCGAGAAACATCCCATTTGATCTTTTTTTATAAACAATATCATGGTTCCATTTTTGCTAATGATGATTGACATGATTGAACAGTTCAAACAATAATTGTAACATTTGAAACATTGAAAAGTTGGTAAAAAATGGAAATCAAAACTGTATTCGTACTCATACACTTATACCTATACCAAAGCCGGCTAATTTCATCGATAACAAATTGAAATAATTATACTAAATATTCCTCAATAAGATTACCAAAATACCTGCTTAACCTCATGAACCATGTAATAAACGACAAAATTGAAATATATCTCTTCAGCATATTTATTGCTGAATTTATTTATTATACCAGCCGATAGATGGCGGTACAACTACGTTGCTAAGAGTTACTAACAGCCGTCGGCCCAGCGCCAACAAATATGAGCCTCAAGCAACTGTTATCATCTTCCATTAGTTATTGGACCGCACCGACATTATCGGATTCGGATTGTTACTTTATATCTGGAGAAGTCTGGAGATAGGTCGGTCATTTTCAGGATCTCAGATTGAGAATAATTCATACCGTATCATCCATTACTGTCATCAAACAAAAAACATCCTGAAATATGTTCCATATCAAGTACCCTGAATGTCTCTGGTATACATCCCATATCATCCCACAAACATGCTGATGGGATGTTTATAAGACATCGCAAATGCTGACACGGATGATGCCAGCAACATCCCAAGAATGTCCCAAGAAAATACTATTTTACGCCCTTGATACATAAAATAACAATTTCTAATCGCATTATAACTAACAATGCGTGAACACTTACGGTATCAAAATGAGTCCGTTGATGTTTCGCTCTGTCTGAACTATTGGAAAAGCTTTTGGTGCAGCTTGTAAATTGGCACAGATATGGACGTTCCCCTGTATGGCTCCTCTGGTGTATTTTCAAATTTTCCAATCTCGAGAAGGCCTTGTTGCATCCCTCGAACTGGAATAATGAAAACATTAGTTATTTATGTACCAAGTGCCCGGAAGATTTCATGACAAAAATGTTTCAATTAATTTCAAGTTATATTCGAATCATTCGGAATCACTGTAAATTGTAAAAATTATATGATGAATAAATGCATGTGTGAAAGAATTCACGGCCTACTATTAAAAAACAAACACAAATATGGATTTTACTGGTTTTTGAAGATAAAATGTAATGAAGATTAGGTTGTGATATTATATCAGTGTATTCAGAAAAAAAATTGCATAAAATTTATGTTAAAGTATACAGGGTGTTTCATTTAAAAAATACCAAGTTTGTGCCCAATCTTAAAAACAGTGCTCTATACGCCACTTTTATGTAAAAATATCTATTATAAGCAGTTTTCACTTCTTTTCCATCTTATAACGGGCCTGAGATATAATAACATCTCCAAATGTGAACATTTCCGTTTTCGCCCTGTATTCTGGAACAAAAGTAGTTGGAATATTTCTGTTTATGGTATTGCAAGTTTTACAAAAAAGTGATACAGGATCGCGTCAACCGCATGTCTCTATCTTCAATAATAGCTGAGATACAGTGCAGTCTCAACCAAAATGGGACACAGTATACAGGGTTATTTCCTTTATTTTGACCTTCCTCTTGACTCTTGACTTGATATCATAGTTTCGAGTGCTGAATTGTTTATATGCTCATTCATTTCATTCTCTGTATTATAATTTATAGATGCGGAAATAACGTCATCATTCCCGAAATGAATGACATATTTTCTCATTCATTTTTTGCCTGTGAAACTAAATTGGCCAAGACCATGCCGGTATCAAATTTTTAGAGGTCATTGACGACCCGAAATGTGCATTAATACGACACAGGAACTATTAACATATGTTCAGTATATTTCAACGACGTGTTTTGCTGGGTATTTGCATTTCATTACCAAGTTTGAATTTGTTCCGACAGGGGTTTAGAAGAAATTGATATAAACCTCAGTTTTTTTCGTACTGTTGACACCCTGTATCTCACAAAAGATGCATTTTAGGACATAGTTACGATGATGAGAACCTCTCACCTCGATATGAAGTAGAAGGAATCCAAATACAAAGTTTGTTTGACTCACCCTGTTTTTCTATGCTGGAGATGATTTTTTTTCCGTGTCAGTACTCGCTAATTATTTTTTTTCAAGATTCCCTTGTCCCGAATATTTCAGGAATCCGATACGAGCGAATATTTATATACACTATACAGCGTGTCTCACTTTAATCGGTCCCCTCTATATATATATCTTAGCGATTGATCGTAAAATTCTTCCCAAATTGGGACTATGAATACCTATCATTATCATCAGTTTTTCAGAGTCAATGATGTTTGTCATTTTGAACAATGCCTCGCGTTTTTATTGGGAAAATAAATTAGAAGTAAAAAAAAACTAAAAGGAAAAGCTTCTATTTAAACGCTCTAAAAGGAAGAATGTAAAATTTTCCTTTTATATTTTAAATATCAACTTATATCCTCATTTACACAATTCACATTATCATATTATAAGCTTGTCGCGGTGATCAATATTTAATTAAATTAAAATTTTAAGAATTCAAACTTACGATTTACTTGTGTGAATAAACAAGTACCTACTAATTTATTTAAGTGAAATCTGCTAAGTGAAATTGTTGAAATCTCAATTTGATTGAATATTGATCATTGCGACAAGATGATTATATAAATTGTGTATAATGAGGTTATATGAGTTAATAGTTAAAATTTAGGAGGAAACTTTTCATTTTCTTCTTTCAGAGCAATTAAATAATAGCTTTTTTTCAGTTATTTTTTAGGTCAATGCTGATGACGCCCATCTTGCCAAAATACACAAGTTTAAGTCAATCAATTGAAGTTAAAAAATCGATTTTTAAGCCTGCATTTTTATTCTCAGCGAACCCTTTCATTCTGTAGGAAAGCACAAAAAACTTCAATAGCGCGCCATATTGGATTGGTTCGATAACCATATTGAAGAAGTAGATTAAAATGAACTATTTCGCCATCTTGGATGCTCCACCATATTGGATTTATAATGACGCCACATCATTTTTCGAGTTGATCCCAACGAACTTTTTCATTTGATAGCCATATTGTAGAAGTAGATTGAAAATAACTATGTCGCCATCTTGGATGGTCCGCCATATTGGATTTATAATGACTACACATCATTTTTCGAGTTACTCTCAACAATAACTTCCATTTGCAACCCATATATTGTGTAAGGGCATCAAGGATAACTATTCCGCGCCATCTTGAATGTTCCACCATATTGGATTAAGAAAATGACGCCACATTTTTTTCGACTTGCTCTCAACGAGCCCTTTTATGATACCCATATTGTAGAAGTAGATCAAAAATAATTATTCCGCCATCTCGGATGGTCCGCCGATATTGGATTTAGATTGGATTTAGAATACGAATTCTCGATGTATTTATTTATATATACAGAGAAGTGCACAAAAAACGGTAAGGACTGTAACTTTTGGATTATTAGAGATAGGGTTTTGAAAATTGGTGGGCAGCTAGTATACCGAATTGTTCATCAGTTGATGAAACCATTTTTCTCCTATCACTTCCCGTTTTACCGGAAACGACCCCAACCTTTGATTTTTAATAGGAACACCCTGTTTTGTATTCCATAATCGATTAGGTATTGTCATAACAAATTCATCGATACCGGGTTTGATAGGGTTATTTCAAACGATTACGCAGATATTCGCGTTCTCAGTTTTCATATGCTCAATGAGTGTGACAGAGACAGAAGTTTTGATATTGCGAAGTCACACCCATTGAACATATGGAAACTTCGAACGTAAATATCTTTGTAATCGTTTTAAATTAGGTACCCTATCAAACCCGGCATCGTGTTGAATTCGTTATGATAATCCCTAACCGTTTATGAAATACAATACAGGGTGTCCCATTAAAAAATCAAAAGTTGGGGTGATTTCCGATTGTTTCATCAATTATTAAGCAATTCGGTATACTTGCTACCCACCAATTTTCAAAATCCTTTCTCGAATAATTCAAAAGCTACAGTCCTTGTGCACTTCTCTGTAATATAATTATCCATTTTTTCATGTTCATAATTTATCTGAGAATATTCCTTTTCAATATTGATGGTTATTCATATCGGGTAATAGCTGAGATACAGCGGGAGAGGGGCCGTTTAAAGTGAGCTACGCTGTATACTTAAAGCACTAACACTCTTCTATAGATACTTCCACGAGAAATGTTCGTCAGAAATCTCTGCTATCATTCCATATCACTAGCAATACCAGTCAGACGAACTAGACAAGCCCAGTCAGCACATCCTTATACTCGTGTGTCTATAGTCTATTGCTCAAGGAAGTATTTCCAAGAACTCCTAACTCCCCCTATAGGTACGCACGATGTTTTCCGAACATTATCGGGATGCACCATCGCGCGCCCCAATAGATGAAAAAATATGAGTAGAAACTTACCGGACATTTATTTGGTTTTTCTCCGCTGTGTACCCGCATATGGATCAAAAGCTTATATCTCGCATTGAACGGTTTGGTTTTTCGAGGGCAATCATCCCAAAAGCATGTAAATTCTTCACCTGAAAAAAAATACACTTTTTATTAGTCAGCATTGTTCGAATAAATTTGTTGAATTGATGTTGAAAAATTTTCCTTGTTCGAAAGAATTGTTGTTCACAAAAATCAGGTTCTCGGAACTCAGAATTAGAAGGCCAATCGAACCGTGTTTGAAAAATATAGGTAGGTATCTCTTCAAAATAAGATAGTTGGTGTTTTGGCACACTCTGTATAGCTGAAGGACTTAGAATATTTCAGGTATATTGGAAATGGCCGATTATAACAGCAATAACAGCATACCAGTGTTCGAGTTTTTAATTCAACTTCAAGATAGACGACTTTCGAAAAAAAAACCAAAAACTAGAGTTTAGAACTTTTTTTTCGACGTATTTTTTTAACTAGACGACCCTTCTATGTTCAATTCTCAGTAGCAGACCTCTGCAAGATTCAATTAATCACATGATAATCCATTTTAATTTCAATCTTCTTATGTAACATTTTGACTGTTGAATAGACGATCGGTAGACCTTTCAATCAAGGTGTCACATGACCCCTATTTGTATTTGAAAAAATCGTCCATTACGTCTTTACTCCAACACCGGTGACGTAACATCTCTCATATGAATATCATGAGATGAGGCTTCAGAAATTAAAACTCACGTGTTTTTGGAATTTTTTCAAATGTCGCCCATTTCTGAAATAATGAATTTATTCCATACATTTGCATCATACTGTACATATATCTCCAGCATGAGTATGGAATACCAAATCTGTCGAAATCGGAAACAAATCATCAGGTATGCGTCCCAACCCAAATAGCCAACCATGTTGATGACCTCTAGTACATTCTTTTTAGTTCCTAGGAGATAAAGTTCAACTTCAGCTCCTAGGAACTGAAGTTCAATTTCGACTCCAAGGAACTAAATGTGTCTAGCAACATACCTATTTTTGTGTCAATAATGGAAACGTCGATTCAAGAGCTAATTTTGGTATCAACGTGAACGATTTTGTGTCGGTTGCAGAAAAACGAAGTTTATTGGTCTCGTTATACATTATTCACAACCATGTCTCTTATTCATTCGATAAACTGATGTGAAAATTATCACTTGATAATCAAGAAACACCCTTACCCCTCTTCAGCTCCACGTGACACTTCTCGATATGCCTCACCAACGAGCCCTGTGACTCGTACGTGCCGTAGCACCCCTCCCACTTGCACTGGTACCCCTCCGAGCCCCTGAACCCCTCACATTCCTCCTCACATTCCTCCTCCCTGCCTCTCCTGCCCAGAGGGATCATCGTCAGGCAGCTGGAGCTGAGCAGTGGGTCGTCGTTGATGAGGGCCTCCGACTGCTTGAGGACCATGTGGTTGTCCTCTGGGAAGAAATCCTCAGAGGAGGGCTGAGGGACGAAGCTGGTGGTGCCTATCAAGTGGCCGAAGTCGTTTCTGTTCAGGGAGTCCTGTGAGGATGGTGTTAGTGATTGGATTCAGGCAGAACGTATGCATTGGAACAAATGAGCTCTCGATGTTTTTAGTAAACTAGCGCCATTGACTGGCAGACAGTATTTGTTCAGTCGAAAATAAACAAACGAAAGAAAACACATCAGAAGGTCTCTTGGTAGCAGATGTCAGCTTAGGAAAATAAGGAGACTTGAAAGAACAAACACTCTTTCACATACCTGATTCAAATAAGAGACTTGTTCAGCTGGCGTCCTCCTCAGGAAATTATTGAAATCCACGTTGGTCTTGGTGATAGTCCCTACAGGTGGCAGAAGACTTCCTCTGTCTTCTTCAAAGACCTCACCACTGCCTCCCAGCTCCTGAAACTCCGTCTGCAGCCCGTCAAAATCCAAATCCAGCTCCTCGCATAGGTCTATGTCAATCAGCTCTTCTTCTTCTTCCTCGATTCGCCTGTCATCGGCAAACGGCGGCGGAACGAAGAACTGCGAGAAATTGAAATCAGCGTTGAAGTCGGACTCTGCGTTGGTGCTCTCGGTGGTGTAGGTTTCTGAGTCGAAGCAATCGCCACTCTGGCTCAGGTTCTGATCGAAGTCGACCACGAAGTCGTTGAAGTCGAAGTTGACGTCCGCCTCGCTGTTAGGGGTCGAGGCTGGGGTGTCATCGTTGGAGATCAAGTAGTCTATGAGGCTGTCGTCGTTTGTTTCGTCGATCTGGGTGGTTTCCGGGTTGGTTTCGTTGAAGGTGGAGATGATGTCGTTTTTGGTGAGGTTTTGGGCTTCGTAGAAGGCCAGGTTGAATTTCTCCATGAGTTCGGCTTGGGTGAGGTGGTTGATGGGGTTGTAGAAGTGGTCGGCCATTTCGTGTGATGTGAGGAGCATCTGGAAGTTGGTGCGTTTATTTTCTCAGTGGCTACAGTTGTAGTCCAGGAAGCATCAAGTTTATTTCATGAGAAGTTGTTGAAATTTTTCAAAGAGTAGGTATATTATTCAAATACCAAGGATATTTATGTTGAGGAAACTGCTAGTCGAAGTGACTTCTTTTCCAGTTTTTCTTATAGCTTTGAGTGTTACACCATTAGAAAGGAATTGAGCTGTTATTATGACATAAGGTTTATCCTCTGAAATTAATAAATTTTCAATCTTTGATGATGTTACTGCAATATTTCCGTTCCATACCTAAAAGAGGTAAATTGATGGGTTGAATACCACTTCAAAATTATCAATAGAGCATATTATATAGTTCTTACATTACAAAATTTTCTACTATTGATTTCTTCCAAGGGTCGTTTAAGGTGTTCCATTTCAAATGGGTCTCCCTGTATATTAGCCCAGGTAGTACTAGATTAGCACTAGATAATCATAAAAAAATCTGCGACAATCTGAAATACTTACTAATATTTCTAATGAATGTGAAATATTGTCTCAGTTGGATTGAAAATTTGAAAATCGGTGTGCTGTGATCAATTATTTTCAATAAACCTTAATTATTTTCTACCTCTATTTATACGGGGTGTGCCGAAAGTCGGTACCATCTTTCTTATTACAAAAAATAGAAACCTATATATTTCTTCACATGGTTCTATTGGCCTATTAATACTGGGGGTCTACAAAACCAACAAGTCCAGACTCCTGATGTCCCATGGATGCTACCATTTTGTACCATATGGGCGCAGGCGATTTGTACAAGCTTTTATTCACTGCCACCTGTCCCAGTTTGAGTGTGTGTAATCAAATCTTGCAAGTGGAATAAGACACAGTTCTAATCGTCCGATTGATTTGAAATTTGGCAGGTGTATACAGGGGCATTACTGCGTGGGAGCTCGATTGCTCGAGTTCTATGATAGCTGGAAATTTGATTCAAATACGAATGTGAATGAGACAACAAGGTCCATAACTAGAAATTATTGCCGCATATACAGAGGACACCGGAAAAAATCTAGAGGGTCAGGATCACATTTTTTGAAGCATTCCTGTGGCCTTCAACAACTTCTATAATATTGTCGACTATATATCTTGATCATTTCAAATTTATTAATTTTTTTGTCAAAATAAGGAGATGCATACCGAAAAAATCACTGTGATCACAATTATGGAATTCAACAGAGAATAATCATAATATCATCTGATGGAAAGATGTGTGATATTTCTGTAAAATTTTCATGCCCTCGAATTATACAGGGTGGCTAAAAATGATTTTTCAATTCAGAAGTTTTGGAAGTGATTGTACCGAGGATTGTACTCAAGTCTTTCAGAACATTTTCAGGCCATTTTTTATTTCAATATCCATATCGATATTCGTAACCATTTTTGAATTATTGAACTTCAAAAATTATAGATTGGCCATTTTCATCGATACACATTCTCATCAGTTATTAAAACATCAAAAGTCCAATTAATAATTAAGTGAACTTGTTTTTTCTTATTGAAAGAATTGAAACCAGAATTGAAGCAATCATCAGATATATTATTTTTATATATATATATACTAGTAATTCACGAAGTGAAGAAAAAATCCATTTTCACAATATCCCATAAATTCATAGCACATCAAAAACAAAACCAGGATAATAACTCACAATTATGCAAAATTGGAATTTTGTTTTTTTTCACTTTGTGCATAACTAGCATATATTAACTATTTTTTGTTTGCTTCGACTCTGGTATCAATTCTTCCAATAAAGAAACGAGTTAAATAAATTATTAATAGGACATTTCATGTTTCAATATCAGATGAGAATGTGTATCCATGAAAATGGCCAACCTATAATTTTCGAAGTTCAATAATTCAAAAATGTTTACGATGATCAATATGGATGTTGAGACGAAAGATGTTCGTGTTTAGATTTTTTACCAAATGGCCTAAAAATATATGGAGTGTTCTATTTGAAAAACTCGACAAAAATCACTTCCAAAAGTTCTCTGAATTGAAAAATCATTTTTATCCACCCTGTATAATTTGAGGGCATGAAAATTCTACAAAAATATCGCAAATATTTCCATCAAAGGATATAATGGTTATTTTTTCTAGAAATTAATAATTGTGACTACTGTGGTTTTTTCGGTATACATCTGGAGATGACATTATTTCGACAGAAAAATTAATAACTTTGAAATGATCGAGATATAGTCAACAATATCATAGGAGTTGTTAGAGATCACAGAGATGCTTCAAATAATGTGCTAATATACAGAGCATTCCATTTAAAAGAAGTTATCCTGACCCTGTAGATATTTTCAAGATCCCCCTGTATATGAGACAATAATTTCTAGGGATGGACCTCATTGTCCCATTCACATTCGTTTCCAAATCGAGTTTCTAGTTATCATAGAACTCGAGCAATCGATTTCCGACGCTCAAATGCCCCACCCTGTATAACTCTGGTGACAATGCATCATGTAAAAAACTGATTTCAGTTTTTTTTTTATCAAGAAAATATTCGATTGACTTTTCTTTCTTTATTTTCAATCCACTTGACATTAATTCTTTTTTTATAACAAATTTCAACTTTCCTTCCGCTATTTAATGAAGATAATACAGTGTGAACTACAATAGCATTTCAATAACAGAACTGCGACATTTTCCTTACCGTGAAATTTTCAATTTTCACCCTGTAGATCTATCCGGTTCGAAGGACCATGTAAAATACTGATTTCAGTGTATTTTTTATCAAGAAAATATCCGATTGATTTCTCTTTCTTCATTTTCAATCAACTCGACATTAATTCTTTCCGCTATCTAATGAAGATAATACAGTGTGAACTACAATAGCATTATAATAACAATACTGCGACACATCATGACATTCATGTTAGAGAAATAAACAAAAGAGATGGCGGCTGCAAAATAGTACAGAAGGAAGGTACGAATTTGTTAAAAATATTCGTGCTTAGTGGCTATAATTTCAAAATCTTATAGCAAAATTCACTCTTATATCAATTTTGATCACAATGTCATCTCAGTGTCAGAATGGTTTCAGTTACTTTTATATCGCTTTTATAACTCTGAATCTGAATCTCAAAACTATTCTCCAATCAATATACAGGATGTCCCAAAAATGGTGGGACATGGAGCTACCACGTGTGCTACACAGTTCAAAATAAGTTGATTGGACCCAACTTATTTATATGAAAAATGTACCCGTGAGTTCATAGTTTACATAAAAATATATCTTTGTATGCTGTTCAAAAATGAGTGGAACAAATTGGAGGAAATTCGACAAAAGTGCATTTCAGAGAATAACCCTTTTTTCAGTAAACATAGAAACCTGAAGGAAATTCTAGAAGGGTTAAAACCACTCTTACTCCCTGACATTTCTTTCAGAACATTCTTCCATTTTGTTACTTTTGTGAAAATTTCGTATTCCGCATAGTTCTGAAGGAAAAACAAGTTTTCTTGAATGATGTTAACAGATATTCCAAGTTAAAGTTTGATAAAATTGTAATACAAAATTATTTGGCAGTGGAACCAAACGAATTGATATTTGTATTGATGAAGGTGGGCTCAATATTGAACATTGATTAAAAAAAAACGTTCTGCTTTTGTTTCCACTGTCAACTAAATTTCCCATTATAATGATGTTGAACTTTTTCTAAGAATATCGGCCTATAATATCGGTTAGCATTATTTAAGAAAAAAATTTTTCTTTCGGAACTATGCGGAATACAACATTTTCACAACGGTGACAAAATGAAGATAATATATCACTCATCTCACTCAGAAAATTTGAGAATCGCATTCTCACCCCTAAGAATGTTCTGAAAGAAATGTCAGGAGGCGAGGGTGGTTTCAACCCTTCCACAATTTCTCCTGGGTTTATTTGTTTACCGAAAGGGGGAAATCCTCTTTAATGATGCTTTTTTGCCCAATTTCATCTAATTTGTTTCACTCATTCTTGAACAGTGTACAAAAGTGTGTACGTTTATGTAAACTTTGAACTCGTCTCACGGACAAACAGTACATCTTGTTAAATAAATAAATTGGATCCAATCAACTTATTTTGATTTGTATTAAACGAGGGAGCTCTATGTCTCAGCAATTTTGTCATTTTGCGAACAATGTGTGTCACTGACTATCGAATGAATTTCTCATCTATAGGTTTCTGATGATGACAGTTTAAACAGGGTAGCGATATTTCAGAGCAATTAGTGCAAATCGATTTCTATATTGAAGTGATACTATTTTTTTTCATAGAGACAAGGAGAGAAAATCCCAAAAATTTTGAGAAATGAAAATAAATGACTTACCTTCATGAAGCATAAATGAATCAACAGCACATAACCACCGAAAAACTGATATTGAATTGTTCTTAAACTGAATTCAAAAAATAAAATAACGAAAAAAAAAAACAAAATAAAGCTGAAACGCTATCAATTACATTTCACTTTTTCACCGGCACCCGTAATAATCAATCAATCTTCCGCTCTTCATTTGTTGTGAAGTGGTGCACCATCTAAATGCCATAACTGAATTAAGATGACATCTTGAAGTGTTATATTTTTAAACCCCGCAGGAATACGACGGTGTCACAAAAAGTAGTTCGGCCGTGTTCGGTTTCAGTCGGCTTTTCAGGTTCTCGACATTCTCGAGTTGGCCCTGAAAGACAAACGAAACACGTGTTAACGTCGGCCTGTCGGTTCTTGTTGATGCAAGTGTTTCAGAAGCTAATGTTATTAATAGTATTGATGATAAAAAAATAAGGTTGTTTGTTAATTAAGAGTTTTAATACAACTTACCGAACATAGAACCAAAATCTAATATCTGGTATAGAGAGAATAACACTTCAAACATCTTCATATGTAATGTACGTAATCGTAGAAAGGCCACTGTTGTGTGTATTTTATTTCTTTATTCAGACTTTGAAGTCTGAATTCAGACTTTTTTCCCTGAATTCAGACTTTTTTCTCTGAATTCAAACTTTTTTCTCTGAATACTACGAAAGCGTAGAGAGGCCACTGTTGTGTGCATTTTATTTCATTTCTTTATACAGACTTTAAAGTCTGAATTCAGACTTTTTTCTCTGAATTCAAACTTTTTTCTCTGAACTCAGACTTTTTTCTCTGAATTCAAACTTTTTTTTCTCTAAATTCAGACTTTTTTCTCGAATTCAGACTTTTTTCTCTGAATTCTGTCTGTTCTATCCTGTCGGGACATTCAGGAGGTCCATAGGACGTTCGAATTTGGTACCGTGGACGTCCATTGGACGTCTGTGGGACGCACAAATGTCCCACTTGAGGACCAACTAGGGACGTCCTTGAGGGATGTCCCTGGGACAACTATCGAATACCTGAATCCTACAGTAGTCCTCATCAAGCACTACAGAGGACATCCTTAGGACATTCATAGGACAACCTATCAGCAACGCTGAGGGATATCTATTGGATGTCCATAGGATGTCCCAGGGACGTACGAATTATTCTTGATTTTGAATTTTTCTGGGTCCCTCTAGGACCAGATCTTGCATAACTGATTAGGACATTCAGTTGGGTTGATGATCCGTAGCAGGTCCCCAAAAAGTTTCCCAAGGATGTCCAATGGACTAACGTGAAGGACATTGACGAGGAGTACTTATAGCCTACGAGCAATCATCCGTCGGCGAGGTGTAAGTTAACGTCCTCGCAGGGACAACATATTGAAAGTACCGACTGGGACGTCCATAGGACGTTATTTCTAGGACATTGGAAGGGTACAGTTCATGTACCAATTGGGACATCCGACAAATATCTCTAAGGGAAATTCAAAGGATGTCCCTAAGGGACATTTCGATTGTTATACGATTCTGGAAATATTAAGGGCGTCTGTGCAGAGATATTTGAAGGAATGTACCATCAGGGACATTTCATGGTTGTCTAGAAGGGACATTATATAAGATCTGAAGTCATGCCAGAATATGTACTACTCGGGACATCCGATGGATGTCCCTAAAGGAACGTTCAAAATCATATCCCATCAAGGACATGCCAATGACGTCCTTGCATGGACATTCTACAATATGTACCACATGGGACGTCTAAAGGATGCTATTTCTAGGACATTTGAAATGATGTACCAGCTGGGACATTCCGTGGACGTCCTTGCTCGAACATTGCATGAGATGTACGGGATGGGACGTCCCAAGGACACTTATTTTTGGTTCGGGACCTTCGGACGTGAATTGTACCGAATAGGGACGTCTCTAGGACGTTGTGTGCCATTAGGGATAGTTAAGACTAGGGCAATCTAGTTCATTCTATCGCTCTTCGGATATAACTGATTCAGCCTAGAAAAAAACTATTTTATCCTAAAATGATATTGAAGTAACAGAATTACCTTTTTTATGCTAGACTTACTTGGAGTTGAAAAAATTTTTCATGATGCTAATATTCGTTGACTGTCAATGCCCATAGCCAAGAATTCCAAAAGTTCAGAAAAAACGGGTTCTCAATTAATGAAGGGCCCCGTGCCCTGAGAGCGCATACTATTGGCGAACATTTCATATACCAAAGATTAAAGTATATAATATATGCTTTTTTTGACCTAGAATATTTTCGGAATACAGTGATGTATGACAAATTGACTTTTGGACACAATTAGTTGAAATGAAAAAATAAATGCTCAGTTGACAAGACATTGAAAAATTAGAATACTACGGTATAAGGGGCATTGCCTTACAGCTGCTTCGTTCGTACCTTCACAACAGGATTCAGTGTGTGGAACTGAATGATGTTAAGTCTGATTACAAACTGATCGAACATGGGGTACCACAAGGCTCGGTCCTTGGACCATTTTTATTCATCGCTTACATCAACGACTTATGTCAGTTTATTGCGCCTACCGAATGTGCCCTATTTGCCGATGATACAACTCTTGTATGCTCAGGAAAATCATATACGGACCTTATTGCATCTGCATCAACAGAACTAATTTCAGCCAAAATCTGGTTCAATCAGAGTAAACTCAAGCTCAATGGAAACAAAACTCAGAATTTATTGATTTCCTCGAATTCAAACTTTCAAGAGGGAAAAAGTGTGAAATTCCTAGGCCTCACCATAGACGACAGACTGAGTTGGTTCAATCATGTTGATCATGTAGTACGAAAGTTATCCAGCGCTCTGTTTGTACTAAGACAATTGAAATGTATAACCAATCTTGGCATCTTAAGAATTTCATATTTTTCATTATTTCATTCTGTACTGTCATACGGTATTTTACTCTGGGGCAATTCAACAAATGCTATAGCAGTTTTCAGATGTCAGAAGAAAGCTATACGAATACTGGCAAACTTAGGCTATAGAGATCACTGTCATCAACATTTCATTAAGCTTGGTATCATGCCAATGCCTACCTTATACATATTCACAGTTTTGCTAGAAATACACCAAAATGTGAGTAAATTTGGTAAACAGTCTGACTTTCATAGTCATAATACAAGATCGGCTAATTTATTGAGAACCCCACGACACAGATTAGCTGTTAGCTGCAGAAACTCTTTAAATTTCAATATTTATAATATTCTCCACAGCTCCGTCAAAATGTTGGAATTCAAAAAATTCAAATCTGTCATCAAACAGTTCCTTTTAAGCCATTGTTTTTATAATATTGATACCTATATGGAGTCAGCAAGTTCACTGAAGCTTTAACCTTTCATTTATCAATCCCTTCAACAGGACATTGTTATTTTTATGTTTTGTTCTTATTTATTTTTATCTTATTTTTTGTTTTATATATTTTATTCAGATCATTTGATGTTCCATCTTTAACAAACTTATAATGTATTTTTAATCATGTATTCTTGTATTTTAATTCATCTATTTCTGCACTTTAGTGATTGAGGATAAAGATTATCTTTATTTTTAAGCACTATGGCTATATTCTAATTATGACTTGCCGTACATGTAATTTACATAACATGGTCAAATAAACTACTCTACTCTACTCTACTCTACTCTACTCTACTCTACTCTACTCATACAATTTTGGGATACTTCCGAGAATGCATTAAATGTGACAGTAAATATCACGAAAATGAATGTCAGTATTCCATATGTCATTTTGATGAAGTGTGCTGTGAAACAAATTGAAATATTCATACTGGCCGTTGTTATATATATAATAATAATAATAATAAAAACTTGATAATTGGCAAATTGTTGATATTACACAAGAAAATATTCAATTTTTCAAAAGAGGAAGTTCAGGAGGGTCTCCTGTTCTTCCACTTGACCTTGAATTTTCTACACGTACTTAAGAAACACCCTGTATATCAATAGAATTCGACCGTGTTTGGCACCGAGGACTCCACCACAAACTAGCATCATACGGCTTATACCAGCCCAGCATTGCAATCTTTTGTCGAGTTTTTTTTTTAAGGCAGATCGCTCCATGTAGTGGTGAATGAAGATCGTCTGATACCATTTGTTCAATATTCACCTGTAATTATTAGGTATGAATCCGGGAACGAAAAATGATAAATCGTGTCAAAGTCAAAAATTTTATTTTTATTTTTATCCACACCTACATGATACAATATCAAAAAATATAGGGCATCACAAACAGTGGCGTAACTAGAATTTTTTGGCCCCAACGCAAAATACATAAGGAGGCCTCCTTTCAGTCACAAATCACAAATAGTAAAACAAAATTAAACAACGAACTGAAAAGGCATTATTTTTTTGATATTCTCTTCACGAACAACATATTTTTTTCATGAATAATAAAAAACTTCAAAATAACTTCAGATTTTCTGAGTGGAATAAAACTCAACGTGTTTTTTCATTGAATAAAAACAAAACTTCAAATACCTTCAACTTTACATTGAAACTAAAATTATTGAACGATAAATGTTTTTTTTTGGCTTACACATTGCAAATTCATTTATCAAATCTCTCAGGTCTAATTTGTTGGCAGCTTCACTTTCGATGGAAAAAAGATAAATATTTTAATCATTCAATTTACTAAATGATCTTTCAGCTGACGCAGATGTAATTGGCATGGTTAAAAATAATAATAGGACAATATAAACTTGTAGAAAGTCACACCACGATTACCACAAATAATTATATTTCATTGACAATAAATCGGCAAAATTGTTTACAGACATTTCTGGATTTAACTCTGATTTCAACAATGTAACCATGTTAATAAATTGTAAAGACATATTTGGCGATATGATTCGGGAATTCTTTTTTTTTAATGTAGTCACACCTCTCAAGGATTTCAGACTCTGTTGAATTTATGAAATTTTCAGGTTGTAAAAATAAAAAGATATCACTCACTTTATTGAACCCTGTAAATCTATTTGTTAACAACTGACCGCTGACCGTCAGCGTCATGAGTCGCGCCCAGAACTAATGCAGAACATAGTAAAAATAATGTTTGCTTGACAGAAATGTCCCTAGATTCAGTTGAAAAAAAAAAACAACAATATTAGGAACTGTTTCAAATATTCGCATATTCAAGTTTTTTTTTCTTCATTAAAGTCCGACGAGTGGGCCCCCCAAGCTTGGGGGCCCCAACGCATTGCGCTCAATTGTCTTATGGTAGTCACGCCACTGATCACAAAACAATTAGTAAAACAAATATCTAACACCATTGTCATCAATTATTCCGGCGTTCCACAAGAATCAATTTTGGAATCAACATATTGTTCCTACTACTACTATTGGGAGCAACCACTAGCCCTATCCACATCATTGTAGATGATAGTATTGATAGTACTCTCCATTCTGCATTCTCTTCCAGAATTCCCATTTCTTCCCAGGAAACTAAGAACTTATGACATGGACAAATCAACGTTGCCAATGCAAAAATTACAGCCTTGGGTACCATCAACCTAGTTGAATTCAACGCCACCAAAACTCAAGCTTGTATCTTCTATAGAACGGCGAACATTATAGGGAACATTATAGGGATTATCTTTCGTGCGCTCCAAGCGATAAAAAAATACAGGGTGAGTCATGAGGAACTGTACAGTGTGTCCAGTTTTCGATGCTTTTGCATGATATCTCAGTTATCTTTGGAGATAGAACCTTGGGGTTTTCGCGGTCCTGTGCTACTTTTTCGTGAAACTGAAGATGGCTTGATCAGATTTTGCAGGACTGTTTCCGTTTATGATATACAGGGCGATTTTGAAAATTTATACTTTTTGAACCCCCTCTATATCTACGAAGTTTATCAGCGAAAATGTCAAATCAAAATCCCAACCCATAGAGAATTTTATGCAGAATCCAGTGGCGCACAAAAGTTTTTTTTCGGGGTGTGGTTTTGAAGATACGACTCAAAGTTATGATTTTTCAAATTGAACACCCTGTATTTTACAAGCTCATTAAACTCCTTATTTCTTTCCCTTCGAAATGATAAATGATGTATGAATACAACATTTTCAAAAATGTTCAAAAATCACTAAAACATTGAATTTTAATAGTGGGCTATTGGTGGGATTTTCATATAAAGAAATTTACAATTGAAGGAATATTTCCTCTGATTGTTCCATGAAGGGGCAAATAATAATTTCAACACTGATTAACTTGCAATACACAAAACTTAGATACCTGATATGCACAAATATATAGTAATAAAAAGTTTATAATGTAGAATAAGCACCTGATTGAATATTTACTAAAACAATTGAATTTCGAAATTATTCAGTGATTTATTCATTGAATTGTTCTAATTGATGTCCATTTTCCATCACAAACTTTCTCAATACATATTAATCATTGAAAGGTGTCTTTGTAATTCCTGGAAAACTGCCTCTGTTGTTGCACAAAGTTCTTCAAGTATGTTGGGCCGCAGGGAAAATGGATATCAATTTGAACATGTCAATGAATAAGTTACTGAATAATTCCGGAATTCAATTGTTCTAGTCAATATTTAATCAGCTGCTTATTCTACATTATAAACTTTTTATTACTATTTATTTGTCGCTATCAGGTACCCAAGTTTAGTGTTTTGTTAATTAATAAGTGTTGATATTGGTTTTGACCTCTCCATGGAAAAATTTGAAGAAATATTTCTTCAATTGGAACGTTTTTTATAAGAAAAATCCATAACCAACTATCAAAATTCAATATTTTAGTGATTTTGAGCAATTTCGAGAATTTTATATTCATTCGTTATGTATCATTTTGAAGACAAAAAAATAAGGAATTTGATGAGCTTATGAAATACAGGGTGTTCCATTTAGAAATCATAAGTTTGAGTCGTATCTCCAAAACCATACCCCGAAAAAAAAACTTAAGTGCGCCACTGGATTATACATTTTTGTTGAAAAACTTCGTGGATATGGAGGGGGTCCAAATAGTATAAATTTTCAAAATCGCCCTGTATCTAATAAACGGAAACAGTTATGCAAAATCTGATTAGGCCATCTTGAGTTTCACAAAAAAGTGGCACAGGACCGCGAAAACCGCAAGGTTCTATCTCCAAAGATAACTCAGATATCAGGCAAAAGCATCGAAAACTGGACACACTGTACATACTCCTACCACGAATAGAGGCCCCTGAGGGAGATACCTACCTAATGTCCATCAGAAAGTGTCTTCTTCACTTCTTTTCCAATATATAGGGTGAATCATGAGATACGGCAAAATATCTTTTGGTCATAAAACGTTCCTTCGATTCGTCTGATTTTTGCTTGGAACATTCCGTTACTACTCTCTAATCGAGTGACTTATTCAGAATCGAGAAAATCAAGGACCGTTCTTGAAAAATTCATATAGTTTAGTTTTTAGCAAAAAGTTCAGGTGGATCTGGAAAAACGGGCTGCCTGTATAGACACTTTCACAGGAAATGTTCCTCAAAAATCTATGCTATAATTCCATCACTAGCAATACCAGTCAGACTAACTCGACAAGCACATCAACCTTGAAATATGTCGAACAACTCTTTACCAGAACTCGTTTGTCTATAGAACAGCAAAGCTTTGGATTTCTCTGCCAAAGGAAGTATTCTCAACAACTTATATAATCTCGAAAATTAAAAAAAATTCAAAACCTACCACATTTCCCTTTCCTCCCCAGGTACGCACGATGTTCTTCGAACAGTATAGGGATTCCTCCAGCTCCAGGGATTCCCTGTCGTGCGCTCCACGAAATAAAGGAAAGATATTTGAAATTCATAGAAAAAAATTAAGATGCACCGTTCCTGATCAAAAAAGTTGAGGGGGTATTCAAAATATGCGTCAACTCATGAAATGTGACTATGATTTGAACCTGATGGTATTTCAACAAATATTATACTCCACTGACTCCTCATATATAATTCCTCTTCTCTGTCTCTCTCTGAAATTCCAGAGACAAGTGCATAGATATGTCGAGAGGTATCGAGTTACAGGGCGACAAAAAACTTTCGAGCCACGTGCAGCCAGCCAATGAGGAGACGTCCGTACGAAAACATATGAAATGTCATTAACACTCAGCGAGAAACGGGTTGTTTTTATAATTATGTACGGGGTGTGCGTAAAGTGCGTAAAGGATATTTTTCAAATGAACCGTCATCAACGGAGGTGGTGAAAGTAGGGTTTCGAGTGGTGCCATCAATCCGAAGTTAGTGATGGTTGTTGCTAATTAGCTTTCGAAATCATTAGGCAATAGGCATACGCACGATGTTCTTCAAACATGATATGGATTTCCTCTCGTGTGCTCCAAGAGATCGAAAAAAAAACAAATAAATAATTAAGAGAACAAACTCAAAGTCTCACTCCGAGTAAATTTCAATAAAATAATACGTGCGCTACATGTTTCGACTCCTAGGAGTCATCATCAGGCTTGCTAGGTAGGAGGAGAAAAGAATCTTTAAAATTATTAACATGGTTCACAAGGGTTTTGAGCCCCAAATAATTTTGAGAACATTTTTGAATTTGGGTTTTTTGAACCCCCAGATAATTTTATAGTTCCTTTCCTCCTCCTACTTATCAAGCCTGATGATGATTTGAGGATGGACTACCCAGGTAGCACATCATATTGGCTGGAATCCTATTTCATATTGGGCCGATATAGATATATCGTACATGTGAAACATAATATAGGTCCAATATGAGAGTATATCGGACATACAATATTGGTGGAATATTGGTTCAACCTGAGCTGAATATGGAATGTCAGCTACAATATTGGAGCAATATTGGTTGTAAAATTCGTTAACAATGTGTTGAGAAACATATCCATAAATGTTATATAATATTGTTTCACAAATGTCGATACAACAACATCGTATACATATTGTTCACGACATTAATAAACAATATCGCAATTTGAACATTCTCCCCATGTCGATTCTGAAGCGGTTATGCAATATTGTATATTCAAGTTGAACGGCATATTGGTTGAATATTGTTTCAACAATATTCGAAACATCATATTCACCTATGTTGATTGATATCATTTTCTCCATATCATGCGGAAGGTATCGAATACATATTGTTTCCAACAATTATAACCAATATAGCAATTCGAACATTCCCCCCAAACTACCAGAGATTCAAACAAATGAATGTTTGTCTGTGTTACTTGAATCTCAATAACACTTAGCTGACCTTCAAATGTGTAATCCCAGAATTTGAATCAAGGATTAACATGGTATCATTTGATATGAAGTACGTGTAGAAAATTCAGGGGCATGTTGCTGACGTCAAAATAAGAAGAAAAGTTCGTATAAATATCTGTCCGAAAGTTATTCGTTTCTGAGATACAGTGTCAAAGTTGAATTTTTATTTTTGTTTTTTGTTGATAAATTTCGAAATAATGGTGATATTCGAGTAAAGTTTGGTATTTAGGGGTATTTTTTAATGGCTAATCCCCTTTTTTGATGGCATCTTAAGTCAACATGCCTCAACGAAAAATCAGGAAATTATCTGTCTGCATTTCTCTGGATTTTAGGGATTCTCTCTACCCACTCTGGAAAAATCATACTTTATTAGCATAGTACTCTTCATCACAGTAAAATTCACAATAATTGTATATTACGTAATATTTGTTGTAAGATGCATATTACCCAGCGAGCACAAAAACATCTCAGAGATGTTAAAAGTACAAGATTTCGAGACATTGAACCTCCACTGCGATGTTCTGTTCACACATGAATAGAACTATTATAGAACAGCCAATGTCCGCCGCAGGCGGCAATTATCGAGATGTCCTTGATATGTCACAAAACTACCTTCTCCCTAGTACTTTTCAAAGCCTTTTCATGGACACAACAAAACATTTTCAACGCGTCTTGCGCACATTAAATCACTGTGAAAAAACCATTTTCAAGGTACTTTTCTGAAGCCTTTTGTCAAAATAAACTTTTGCATTAGGATTCCATTTCCCTTGAATGAAAAAATGCATTAAAAATAGATTGAACATAAAAATATTTTCTTCATATGAAATTACCTTCTTAATCGGTTTCTGAGTAGTGCTTACTACACACAGACATATAATTGGAAATAGGCTTCCCAATTTTTGAAATGTTCTCCAGAATGCATACTGCATAACTGCGGAGAAGCTGTGTATTGATAAATTCGTACTTTTACATATTGATTACACTGAGGCACCTAACAACACATCTTGCATCTGATGGTCATTATTACAAACTAAATAAGTCTTCTAACACAATAATCTTCACCAAATTCCTTTCTGTTCGTTAGCAGCGTGATGTAAGCGTGACACGCTGCAAACGCGAATGCCAATTGCGAACAAGAAGAACAAAATCGAAAACAAATCAGAATTCATCGTATTGTGACGTGAGCATGAGACGTTGTGGTGGGGCAAACAAAGAAAGGGCACAAAAGAACAAAAACAATACTTTCAATATCCTTCTATAAGACCTCTTTGGGAAGTGCATATTACGCCTCAAAAAATCATCCTCATGCCTACATTTCAAAAACATCCCAAAACATCCCAGGGATACCTCTCAGTAGGCAAACCAAGAAATGACACAGAAGAACAAAAACAATACTTCAATATCCTTCAAAGACCTCTTTGGTCAGTGCATATATATTACGTCTCAAAATAACATCTTCATGCCAACATTTTCAAAACATCCCAGGGATGTTTGTGCTCGCTGGGCTGAATGAGATTTGCTTGAGGGGGGCGATGAATTGTACCAAAAATGTACTTTTCACCTTTAATTTTCAAAGAAATCCAGAGTTGCTCAAGAAAGTCACTTATCTGAGTGAATAAAATTTCGCATTGATAAGAATTGTGTATATAATATCCTGAACCCCCACCTCTGATAAAGTTATATTGTTCGATATTGATCGCATCAGTGCAAATTCCAGAGTGTAACCAAGTTTCGGCTAGACATACAATATCGATATTTTTTTCGATAATATAATTCTTCAGACAATTGAATCCCGTCATTATTGACCTTATGTTCATATATATCAGTTTGAGCATTGACGATTCATCCGTTATGTTTATGAAAATTGACATTTCATAATTTGTCAACAGATATGGAATGTAAAATTTTTTTCCCATCTCAAGAAAAAAGCTTCAAAAAAAGGTATACTGTCATCAAAATACAAGAAATTGAAACATTTTATAACCTGTCAACAGATATGGGATGTGAATTTTTTTCCCGTCACAGAAAAAAAGATTTAAAAAAAAGGTTTACTGTCATCAAAATACAAAAAAAAAATTTAAACGTTCTCGAGGTACTTTTGAGTTATTGCAGTCACATGATTTCAGCAGATTAATTCAAATACAACAAGAGTCACCTTCCGTGTTTTTGAGAATTTCCTAGAAATTACTGCAACGTTTCATGAAAATAACATCAAATTAGTTCTTTTTTGTTTTAGCAGCTATAGAGACGGTTCATCCATTATGTTTATGTCGTCTTTGAACTTTACACTAAACAAAAGAAAAAAACGTTCTGATATAACTCGTAAAGTCATAGTGTATCGAATTTCGTTCTTTAATGCCTTTCTTCTGTAATTCGTCGAGTATTAACCCCGCAACGCACGTTTAACGTATGCCTTGCCTACTAACAATGACCATATGTGAAGAATTGAACATCTCATATTTTGATAAAAAATCATCGCTGCACAAGTGTCTTTCAGTCGCTCGCACTTGTTGACTCGGCTAATCCCCTTTTTTGATGGCTTCTTAAGTCAACATGCCTCAACGAAAAATCAGGAAATTATCTGTCTGCATTTCTCTGGATTTTAGGGATTCTCTCTCCTCACTCTGGAAAAATCATACTTAATTAGCACAGTGCTCTGCATTACAGTAAAATTCACAATAATTGTATATTACGTAATATTTGTTATAAGATGCATATTACGCACGAATGAAAAAGTAATTCCATGAGTGCGTAAATGCTTTCCAACACGCATTACGTACTATATACTTCACCAACTGCCATATAGTACATCAAAAAAGTTTGGACAAACAGTCTGAATTATGATTCCTGACAGTTATGTCATCCGCTGTTGCGCTTCTTGCCTGCTTTCTATAGTGGCCGTAGGTTAAATACAGTAAGTCAATAAATAAAGACATAGAAATATAAAACTCAGACACAGACACATGAGTTACGTCACATATTTTTAAATAAGAGTAATTTACAGATTTCTCTTTCCTCAATTGATTAATCAATAATTATCTTTCACAAATAACACACACGATTCTTTGAAACTATCTAGTGACACTATCTAAGTGAAAATATTAGTTTTATTTCGATAAGAGATATACAGAATCTCGAGGTCTACAAATCAAAAATCACTTCGATCTCTACATAATACGAAAGCGTTGAACGGATATGATACTTTTTTTATAATTGCCAGTACAAACTGGCAATTATGGCTAATACCATACCATACCGCCTTCTCTTCCAGGGCTCCAATACCAGCAAGGCAAATCTTAAACGAACGAGGGAGAAATGTTGACAACATAAATATGGACTTGGCAACAATTCTCGAATGGGGATCCAATAAACTTGGTAAATTTCAATGCAAACAGAACACAAGCATGCCTTCTCTCTGGAAAAGCTGATCTCACTGTGCCCAACATAACCCTGTCAGGAGAACCCATATATACCTTTGAAGACGTCCATTTCGATACTTGGTATTACTATCAGCAATAACCTTGCTTGGGATAATCACGTGAGATCAATTGCTAAAAGTGCATCCCAAAAACTTGATTTTCTGTTCCGGGCCAAGAGCTATTTCACTTCCAGTCAGCTGCTTATGATCTATGAGGCACAGATCCTACCTGTCCTGGAATACTGTTCCCATATTTGGAGTGCAGCACCCAAACATACCCTGAAACTGTCGGATCCACTTTGGAGACCTGCAGAACATCTTTTTCCAAAGACCAGTTCTGCGAGGCTCTGGAACACATTGCTAAAGGAGGTGTTCCCCGAGGCGTATAACCTCCAGAAATTCAAGAAGAACCCCAGGAACCTTATTTCTCTTGATTCTCACGATGTTCTCTGAACATTACAGGATATCCCTTTTCGTGGGAACCAGAACATAAAAATGGCTAAATGCCAGTTCAAACTGGCAATTATGGCTAATTGCCAGTTCGAACTAGCAATTATGGCTAATTGCCAGTTCAAACAGACAATTATAGCTGAATGCCAGTTCAAACTGGCAATTATATGAAAAAATTATCATGTTCGTTTCCCTTTCGTTTCCACAGATTTTGATTTTTTTTTATCTTGTCTACACAACTATACAGAGGGTGTTAAAGAATTGAGTGCCGATAATACAAGGTGTAAATCCTCGGGTGATTTGAAGGCGAATAGTTCACATCAACATATTATGTCATAAACCTCTTAGTTCTCCAGCTACAGGGTGTTGAACTTTCAAGAAAATAGTAAGTTTTTTATCACTGTTAGATATTCTCATAAAATTCTGTACACACCTTTCTACGTATCATTAAGGAGCATTTGCTGACGTGAAAGATATTTTAAAATGAACTGACAATTACAAAAGAAAAAAATGGTATGCCACTAAATTTACTGAAAATCAAAATTATTTTCGAATTCTCCATTCATTTTGGAGCATATTTGATGTCAAGACTTACTTTCCATACGACGTATAACGTTTCAGCGTGAAAAAATAGAAATAAAAAAATGGTTTTTTCTACAGACGTCAAAAAATGACAAGGTTCGCGCATTGATAACAAATTGCGAAGTGACACTTTTTTTCAGTTTCCTACGTTACCATGATATACCTTGCACAAAACAATGCGCGAAGTAAAACAGTGCGCGAAGTACCTACTTCGCGCATTGTTATGAAAAATATGTTTGATATTTATGTTTCAACTTTATGGTCCTCAATCGAGCAAGCATCCACGAAATCATTCATTTCTGAATGTTCAACAATAACTTTGTTTTATCTCTTGGAGCGCACGAAAGGAAATTCCTATTATGTTCGTGGAACATCGTGCGTACCTAGGGAGGATAGGGGGAGGTTTTTTAACCCAGTTCAACACTATTTTCTCATCAAGCTAAGCATATTTTTACTTTAGAAATATATTTTTTCTACAAACGTCAAAAAATGACAAGGTTCGCGCATTGATAACAAATTGCGAAGTGACACTTTTTTCAGTTTCCTACGTTACTATAATTCCTTGCACAAAACAATGCGCGAAGTAAAACAGTGCGCGAAGTACCTACTTCGCGCATTGTTATGTAAAATATATGAGATATTTATATTTCAACTTTATGGTCCTCAATCGAGCAGACATCCACAAAATCATTTATTTCTGATTGTCCAACAATAACTTTGTTTTTTCTCTTGGAGCGCACGAAAGGAAATTCCTACTATGTTCGTGGAACATCGTGCGTACCAAGGGAGGATAGGGGGAGACCTTTTAAGCCAGTTCAACACTATTTTTTATATCAAGCTAAGCATATTTTCACTTTAGAACTATGTTATTTGACGTTTGTAGAAAAAATTTTGTTTGCAACTCGAGCGCGAAATACTTTGGTCATCTCGACTATTTTTTTAACTCGGCTACGCCTTGTTATAAAAATCAGATCTCGATCACCAAAGTAGCATTTCGCGCTCTAGATACAAAAATAACTATTTCGACGTTTGTAGAAAAAATTTTGTTTGCAACTCGATCGCGAAATACTTTGGTCATCTCGACTATTTTTTTAACTCGGCTACGCCTCATTAAAAAAATTAGATCTCGATCACCAAAGTAGCATTTCGCGCTCTAGATACAAAAATAACTATTTTCTGAGATTGTTTTTGGCATTTTATTGAAATTTAGTAGGCACCCACTATGAGTAGAAACATATTTTGCTTTGGGAAAAAGAATCAACTTTTCCTTTTTTACAGTGATGTTCACGTAGGCCTGATATATTAGTCGCGTTTTTTTTGTGATTTTCTGGTGTATGAATTATGAAGGAAAAAATAAAATGGCAAACAATGGAGAATGACATTGATGTGATAACGGTGTGTGACAATCACATACAATCAAAATGATATAATAATTATCACTTGTAATATATACCATATATAGAGGTCAAATTATTTCCGGAAATTTTTTCGAGCTTATGAATATTTTGAAAATTATTCCGAGTCGAAGACGATTTTCGATTTAAAAAAAATCGTTGTTTGAAAAGGATCACACTCGAATCCAAAAAATAAAGAAGCTGAGTTTAAGCACTCACCTTTGAAGTTGAGGGTCGAAAATAGTAACTTTTGTTTTGCCTGTATAAAAATCAAACCGTCAGCGTTTTCAAGAACTAAAATTCAGGATAACACTCCGAAACATAAATGTACAATTTGTCGAAATCTCACCAGAATTGGACAAGAATTTAAAAAATTACAGGGCTTTCACTTTGGTAGATTTATTTGCTGGCCGTTTTTTTCTGTCGGTGAGTTTATTTTGTCGTTTTGTTGGTTTATTGAAGATTACATATTATTTTGATAGATTGACGTGTCTATCGCATGTATTGTCTATCAATACTGTTTTTTTCAAATGTATATTCCATCTTGAAAAAATTAATCAATCCAATTAGTTTAGTGGTGCCCGCGAGAGTCTCGTTTTCGAGAGTCTCGCATGGTCTCGTCTCGTTTTCGAGACAAGACTCGTCGAGACGAGACTCGGACAAGACGAGACGAGACGAGACTTTTATTGGTCTCGTCTCGAGTCTCGTGCGAGATTTCTCGTGTCTCGTGCGAGAGTCTCGCAGGTAAATATTTCTGCGTGCCGACTGCAGACTTGAAAATTTCATTCATAATACAACATATTTAGAAAGAATTCAGACATTTTAGCACAGATAGACAAAACATTTCATTTTATTTTTAAAAACTTTAGAATTTATAATGCTATGTTTTTTTTTCTTGTTTAGATGTATGATGTAAGTATGTACCTATTAGGTACTTACTTTTCAATAAATAATGTTATTTTTGTTGTAAATTTCTCTCTCTACTTCTACATCAAACCTAAAAAGTAAGTAAAGGTAAACATCACGTACTAGACTGGAACAAGATTATGCATGACGAAATTGCGATACATTTGCGAGACTCTCGTACGAGACGCGAGACAAGACGAGACTAGAGACTGCGAGACGAGACTCGAAACAAGACTTCATATTTCATGAAAGTCTCGTTTCGTTGGTCTCGTGTGACTCACTAAATTAGTTACATAGTTTATAATTAGTAAATTATAAAAAGAATGTGTTTTTGATCTGATAGAAATACAATAACTCTTACAAGGGCAACTCACAAAATGAAATGTCCAACCCTTGAAAATATGGTCAATTGTGGAGTAGTGTATGTTATAGGAGCACCAGATGAAATTATAGATATTATTAACACCATAATATATATAAATGCGACACATATGTTTGATGTAACATCAGGCTCCGCTGAAAATGATCGTAAATATGGAATCTGTTTGAACTGGCCTGTCAAGATCCAGCTCACAATTTATGGAAACATGTGAAAATCTGAAAATATTGAAATCCAAGGGGTTGGTTCAGTTGGTCGGCTTTCCGTCATCTTCCCATCTCTATGTGCTCATCGTCTAGACTCTCGTGGGAAAAGGTATCAAAGTTTCGGGTCACCAAAAAACCATTTGAGAATAGGGAAGCATCACCATCGGGGTAATAAAACAGTGTTGAGTTCGTTTTTTTATTGTTTATGGCATTTTAAGAGTATCATGAGTTATTAGATCGGCAACAGGGGCGTTGGAGGAATGAATTTTGTTGGTTTCCTTACCCGCATGAATTAGAAAAAAAGCATAATATCGACAGTAAGTAATTAATATGAAACATATTATATCTACTGCTTATTTTAAACACGAACTGAAAACATTCATTATTAGTAACCCTAGAAACATTGATGACCTTCAAATTCACTGAAAGTATTTTTGCAATCGTCAAGGTATTATCTTTTTTAAATGTTCATAACATTTTTCACGATCATTACCTATACCGAGTGTCAACGAATCTATTAGACAAGTCATAACTTCTAGGCCATTAGGTGTATCAAAATGAGATTTGGTATAGGTAAATGATATGTGATGAGGAGAGTTTTCACATATTTTTCACTTTCCGGTCACTTCCGGTTTCACCGGAAATGGCTCCGGTTCTAAATTTTTAAATGGAACACCCTGTATATTGTAACATTTTTCGATTTCTGAGACAATTCTAGATCAGAATATGACATTCTCGAAAGTTTTTATGCCTATTTAATTTTTTCGGACTCTCTGAAGTATTTTCGTCAGTAATATTCAATTTATGTTCTTATTTGAAATCCAATCGCAAATAAATTAGTATCGTTAGATTCGTCAAAATATCCTTTTCTCGGAAAGTGCTTGTCAAAAAATGGTCGCCATTTGAAAAATAATAGATAGATACGAAAATTTAATTTTGCCAACTTGTCTTATTCATATCCGGAGGCCCAAGAGGCACAAGAAGAGGACGAGACAGAGTCCTCCCAAAGTGGGAGTAGCCCTCTCAAGAGGCAAATAGCACATGAGAGCGCAACACCCATGGAGGAGGGAGATGCCTCGAAGAAGGCGGAAGAAGGGTTCAGTTCACAGAACTGAACCGTAGGATCAGGGTTCTGCAGTTGAATCTCCATCATGCCAAGGCGTCCAGCGCTATGGTATGTAGGAGATTTGACAAAGAGGGTCTCGACCTGGCCCTCTTGCAAGAACCCTGGTTACATGGAGGGAGGGTAGCTGGCTTGAAACCCAACCAAGGTAAAGTACTATACGTAGAAGGTAACAATAAACCTCGCGCATGCATAGTATATAGCGATAGAGTAAAATGCACACTAATACCGGTGCTCTGCACCGGTGATGTTGTTACAGGACTCCTAACCACGCCGACAGAGGAAGGTACCAGAAGCTGGATAGTGAGCTCCGCGTATTTCCCAGGCGAGGAGGTTTGCCCACCACCGATACTAGGCGAAGTAATCGCATATGCGGCAAGGGCAAACCTCCAACTCATCATAGGATGCGACGCAAATGCACACCATACTGTATGGGGAAGCACAGACGTCAACATAAGAGGTGAGTCACTTTTGCAATTCATACTAACAGAAAGGTTATTAATAGCTAATGTAGGATGCGAACCAACATTTGTCACGGCAGCGAGGAAAGAAGTTCTAGATATAACTCTCTCGTCAGAAAAAGCATGTGATAATATCGTCAACTGGCATGTGTCAGATGAACCTTCGTGTTCTGACCATAGACAAATAAGATTTGATATAATTACCCCACCTCGTACCTTAACAAAGTACAGAAACCCCAGAGAGACCAACTGGGAAGGATACGCAACATCACTCAGAGAATCTCTACAAAGGACCACGGCTGACATAAGGGACAGCCACAGTCTTGAGAGGTCAGTAGACCAAGTAAGCAAGGCAATAGTTGCCGCCTACGAAGGTAACTGCCCGGAAAAAACAAGACAACAAAGCAATAAAACAATCTGGTGGAACAAGCATCTCGAAACCCTACGAGGGGAGGTGCGAAGGCTATTCAACAAAGCAAAACTCGACCAGAATTGGACCACATATAAGGTTAAACTCACGCAGTACAACAAAGAGATTAGGAAATCGAAAAGGCAATCGTGGAAAAATTTCTGTGAGGAGGTCACAGAAACCCCCACATGTTCAAGGATCCACAAAGTGCTAGCCAAAGAAGGTACTGTAAACCAAGTAGGTTTTCTGAAGAAGAATGACAATACCTACACAGCAACTTTTGAGGAGAGTCTGAAAATGCTCACTGAAGCACACTTTCCGGCCTCAGTAATTCTAAATGAGCCGATAGTGGCAGACAGCACCATTGGCAGGCCGAATAGGCCAACTGCCATAGAATGGAGGCTAGCTACAGAGATATCGAGGCCAAACAGAATTAGGTGGGCTATTAATAAATTTAAACCTTATAAATCCCCTGGAGTAGATGGAATATACCCCATCCTGCTTCAAAAGGGGCAGGAAATACTAATTCCACATTTGTGTCGTATATTCAAGGCTTGTATAGCAATACGATATATACCCATAGTATGGCAGAAGGTGACAGTCATCTACCTTCCCAAAGTGGGAAAGGGGTGACAAAACGCCAAAATCATACCGCCCAATAAGTCTAATGTCGTTCCTGCTCAAAACGCTGGAAAGACTGATAGACAGATACATAAGAGACGAGGTATTACAAAGAAACCCGCTCAACGAACGCCAATATGCGTATCAGCCAGGCAAGTCAACTGACTTAGCACTGGATGATCTGAACAGGCTACTCGCAAAGTCGATAGAGGACAAAGAAATAGCTATAACAACATTCGTAGACATAGAAGGTGCTTTCAATAACGCATCAACAAATTCTATAATTAATGCCCTAGCAAGGAAAGGAGTACCGCTACTCCTGTGCCAGTGGATAAATGTCAATTTGAAAAATAGGGTTATCATATCCACAATTGGCGAGACAACTCTGACAGCTAGAGCAGATAGGGGATGCCCACAGGGAGGAGTATTATCGCCCCTACTATGGGCCATTCTAATGGACGAACTTATCAAAAGGCTAACATCCAAAGGGTATTATTGCTTAGGATATGCCGACGACCTGGCGGTTATCGCTAGAGGTAGATTCGCAAGTACGGTCTCGGAGCTCACACAAATCGCTCTAAACATAATTGACAATTGGTGTAAAGAGGAGGAACTCACCGTGAACCCTCATAAAACCACTATAGTGAATTTCACGAAAAAGAGAGTACTGGAAGGATTAAAGTCACCAGTACTCAACGGGGTAGAAATTCCGTTCGCCCTAGAGGCAAAATACTTAGGAGTCATCTTTGACCATAAGTTAACATGGAATCAACACCTACAAAAAATTGTTCAAAAAAGTACAGTAGCCTTCAATCTATGCAGACGAATGTGCGGGAAAAATTGGGGACTGCAACCAAAAATGACCACATGGCTCTATGCCAGCGTCATCAGGCCTATGATAGCATATGGGTCAGTAGTTTGGTGGCCAAAGACACAACAGGCTGGAGTGATTCGAAGGCTCAGTGCTATTCAAAGGCAAGCTTGCCTGAGTGCCACTGGTGCAATGAAAACCACTCCAACAGCCGCTTTAGAGGTCCTCTTGAACCTACCACCACTACAAATATATATTCAAGGCGAAGCCAGAGCAGTCGTGAGTAGATTGTCAAGGGGTCAAGCACCCATAAGCAACGCGCACGGTAAAGACTATAGAAAGCTATATGAAGAGTTGGAAAGCGACCCCATCATGGGAATGCCAACGGATGGCATAATTCCAAAATATAGCTTTGAAAAAACTTTTAAAATAAGTATAACGGACAGAGAGGCATGGAAGGAAGGACCTCCTATCAATGCAGACATTGCTGTCTATACGGACGGCTCCAAAACTGAGTTTGGATCAGGAGCTGGTATTTATGGGGCCAAGCCAAAGACAAGAATCTCACTGAGCTTAGGTAAATACGCGACGGTGTTTCAGGCAGAAATTATTGCAATACATCATTGCGTGAAAGAATTGATAAGGCAAGAGTTTAAAGGCAAAACCATTGCAATCTATTCAGATAGCCAGGCGGCAATCAAAGCAGTCAACTCTATGCAAGTTAACTCAAAACTAGTATGGGACTGCTTAGAAACCCTAAATGCACTGGGCAGTCAGAACAGACTGACTCTAGCATGGGTACCAGCACATACAGGGTACGAGGGCAATGAAGAGGCAGACTCACTTGCCCGAGCAGGAGCAAACAAAGCTCTGAATGGCCCAGAACCCTTCTGTGGTATTGCGAAAGCTATACAAAAGACTAGTATCAAATCATGGATGCAAACCAAATCTCAAGAATGGTGGAACAAATCGCCAGGAATGAGACAGGCAAAAGAGTTTATTAAAAAACCATCGCCAACATTCACAGAATATCTACTAAGCCAGAAACGAAGTTCAACTAGAATACTAGTGGGACTTCTCACAGGGCATTGTAGGCTCAACAAACACATGAGTACGATAGGTCTGACTGAAGAACTGCTGTGCAGGTTCTGTCAGGAAGAGGAGGAAACAGCAGTACACATACTTTGCCACTGTGAGGGCTTGTCAAGACTAAGGTTCCTTACGCTGGGTAAGGAAAAACCAGAAGCCCAGAGACACACAGGGGATCTGAAAGCTAGCCTATGGAGTCTCATAGAGAAGACGGGGCTAGCCGAAGAACTCTAATCGATTTTGAGGGCAGACACAATAGATCTGAAAAGGTCGCGGTGTGGAGGCAGATAGCCCGAAGGCCCCATTCTAAATCTAATCTCTAATCTATTCATATCTATCATACTTGTCACTATACTTCGCGATTGTGATTTTCTGATATCACCTGAGGTCCTTAGATTAGTTCACTTCCGATCAAGGCCACCTAGATGTAATTTCAAAAGTGTCTCCGAAAAAATTAAGTAGGGATAGAAACTTTAGAAAATGTCACATTCTGATCTAGAATTGTCTCAGAAATCCAGGAATGTTACAATATACAGGGTGTTCCATTTAATAATTTAGAACCGGAGCCATTCCGGTGAAACCGGAAGTGACCGAAAAGTGAAAAATATGTGAAAAGTCGCCTCATCACATACCATTTACCTACACCAAATCTCATTTTGATACACCTAATGGCCTAGAAGTTATGACTTGTCTAATAGATTCGTTGACACCCGGTATATGTTTCTTGTAAATACCAAACCATAGAATTATAAATCCTAATTATATATATCTGAGTCTATCAAATTATCAATTCTTTTTTATCACGTTTATTATTTATTGTATTGTTTCACCCTCAAAAAACATGTGTTAACTCATTTATTGAGTGCTC
Organism: Phaedon cochleariae; assembly: GCA_918026855.4. NCBI lineage: Eukaryota > Metazoa > Arthropoda > Insecta > Coleoptera > Chrysomelidae > Phaedon > Phaedon cochleariae. The sequence continues at coordinate 7,269,894 of OU896710.1, read as the reverse complement.
ACATTTATTCATCAACAATCAATTCATATTCATCAGCATTTAATTTATTTTTATGTAATTCTATGTTTATTTTTCGATGTATCATTGTTTGTACTCATTATTCATGAATAAATGTTATTATAATATCAATATCATAATATTTGATAATGGAATAGTCTGCAATTAGTCGTTAACCATTTATTTGAGACTAGCTGACCCCGCAAACGTTGTTTTGCTTTATACATTCTTTCAATGAAATATTTTTCCAGTTGATTTTTTTTTGTATCTCTTGGAGCGCACGAAAGGGAATCCCAATGATGTTCAAAGAACATCGTGCGTACCCAGGAAGGATAGAAAGAGGAGGTAGGTGTTGGATTTGTTTTGAACTCCCGGATATTTATAAGTTCTAGGAAATATTTCCTTAGGCAATGAATTCCAGAGCTTTCCCGTTCTATAGAGAAACGAGTTTTGATATAGTGCTGTTCAACATATTCCGAGGTTTACAACGAAAGGATGTGCTGATCTGCGCTTGTCATTATTATTATTTTATCTTCTACTCCTTTCAGAGTTTGTCTATCTATAGAAGCATCGGATCAGCCATCTTGAATTTCCTAATTTTGGCGAAGGAATCATAATCTCCGATCACGAAAACCCCTATTGGCACCAATTTTGATTAGAGTCGGATCATATAATTTCAAAACTCGTCCGCCGTAATGATTCCGCCATCTCGAATTTCCAAATTTTGACAAAAGAATCATAATCTCTGACCCCATATTGGTTACGCCATCTTTAATTTCCAAATTTTGACGAAATAATAATAATCCTCGACCCCGAAAACCCCCAGATACCAATTTTGAATAGAATCGGACAATAATTACAAAACTCCTCCGCCACATTGGATCCGCCATCTTGAATTTCCTAATAGACCCACAGATAGTACCTCCCAATTTCCAACCAAATCGGTCTAGTAGTTTCAGAGCCTATTCAATACAAACAAGCAAACAAATCTGTCCTCTTATATAGTCAGTCTCTAATGTCTTCCATCGTCTAAGTATTTTTGGGAAATCAGAAAATCATCGTTGAAATATCTAAAAGAAAATAATTGTAGTTTCCGGGCTAATATCACAGAATGTTTTCAATTTATTTGAAGAAATTAATCGAAATTGATCACACTTTATCATAGCCGTTTTTTCTTTCCTACAACGACGTTTCATCTTCTCGAATCCATCATCAACTTATTTTTCCAAATAGGGACTTGGTTTTTTTGATTAATTTTTTCACACCTTTGGATATTCCGAAGAATATGACTTCACTCAATGAACAGCGGACATGGAAGAGGACAAGCTGCTCATTTGAAATGAATATACAGGGTGTATCTATATAACATCGAAAAATTTCAAGGAGTGTTTCCTTGTGACATTCTAGCAAATAAAGTTCATATAAAAATGTGTTCCGTTTTTGAGATACAGGAAGTTGGAAGTATCAATTGTTTTTATTCACATCAATGAGCTTTCATGGTGCCAAAATTCAATATGGAGGAAGACTGAAAAAGCCACAAAATTTCAAAATGATTCTAATTGAGGTTATTGAGTAATCTCAATGGAAGTCTTGAAAACACCTACATTGAAATTTGGAGTCAAATCGAATTTTTATTGTTTCCTCAAAAACTAAGCAAGATACAAAAATCACACAGAGGATAAAAAAAGTTGCTATTCCAATAGTTCAATCTAATAAAAATATGAAACTCAAAAAAACCGATGAACCATGAATATCGATCAATTTACCCACTGTGACGCCACTGGCAATATTATTTCGAATTTAATTGCACTAGAAAAAGCTCCATATTACTATTCACAGAACCACAACGTTCTATTCAAATTGATGAGAAGACAATTGAGAAATAAATAGAAAAAAGATTTTTCATGGAAATATTAATACCCTGTATATAAAAAACGAAGCAAAGTAGGATACATGTTTGTGTGGAAAAATATTTCCTGAAATATCACAAGAAATCATCCCTTGAATTTTTTCGGTGTTATTTAGATACACCCTACCCTGTATACCTTCGCTGTTAATTTTACAGAAATATTTACGATTCAACAAAAACTAATTTTTGCTATTAATTTTCTATTTGTTGAACCTCAGTAATTATAATATGAGTAACTCTGATTATGTTTTCATATTTTCCAATTCTTGTACGACATATAGTTAAATATGTCTATTTTTTCTACTGATGATTCGCTTAACCTATTTTCTTGCATTCCTGATAAAAATGGAAAATATTTCACTATTTTATTGTTCAAATCATTATTTACGTTTTCACGCCAACCCATTCAATTACAAATCCACTCAGCTGTTGCCTAAATGTCATTTGCATCTATGATTAATTATTTTTTTCTAACTATAATAACAAATTTTAGTCTGCGAGCACGTATAATAATGTTTTGAAGATAAACATATGGAAGCCTCAGTCTATAAAAACGATAGCCACATATGGATGGCAGCACATTTTATTTTTCAAAAACTAACTGTTGGTGTAAATTTGACTTACACAATTCTTTTTCAAAATATGTAATTACTTACTTCTTACTCGTGGAACTTATATTTACTAGAGCTATTTATGATGTTGGTATTAAAATTGTAATTATTATTTTTGTGAAAAGAATTAGTTTGGGGCACGAGCGTAATTTGAGCCAAGCGACACAAGATTTCAATAAGAGTTAGTGCTCTCGGTCTCGGTTCTTTTATGCACGACCGGGCGTAAAGTAGCACTTTACCGCCCGGGTTTGCGGGCGTAAAGTGGCACTTTACCGCCCGCGGACTACTTTACCGCCCGGCGGGTGATAAAGTCATTGAGCTGGTGGTGAAGCTAATGTCACTGTCATATCGATAGAAATCTAGATTCCAATGGTTTCAATTGATGCAAAATGATTGGGAAAATAGATCTGAATTGTACAGGAGTGCTCATTTGAATATTAAAGTTTTCTTTATATTTCTGTAATGCAAAATTATATGATCAAACCCAAAACTTTATCAACAATAATAAACCGAATCAATTACCATAAATAACGAGTTATAACTTAATATTTATAATACAATCAGAACGCAGTTAGTCATGGATATATTTGGATTTGTTGTCTTCTGTATATGATTACACAAATTGACAGTTAATATGGCTACTGGCCTATTAATTCCTATTTCGAAAAATTGAATGAGTTGCCATGGTAACGTTGATTCCATACTTCTTGATTGATTGTATTTGCGATATGGATACAATACAGTCTCACTGCAACCGTGATGTATTTTTATTGTGCTTGAGGGGTGAAGAGATACCTACATGAGATATCAAATATATACAGGTCGTGCATAAAATGTTGCATGTATTTCGGGCGTAACTAGCTTTTATGGACCTAGGCGTGTTAATAGCCCTCGCTATCGCTCGGTCTATTACTTACACGCTGCGGTCCATAAAAGCCTATTTTAAGCCCTTGATGCATAAATAACTATTTCACACCACATTTTGATCATTGATGGAAGTGACGTTAAACTTTGATGCATCGAATTGTTGGAGTCATCAGTGTTGAAAAAAATAACGCAACTGTTTTTTCCTTTATTTATTTTCCTTTTCGTGAGGAGTTAGATTGTTTCCAATTAGAAGCTCAGAATTGGTGAAAACTAATGTAAAATGGAAAATGATGATGTATTAAAAGTGTTATTCGAGTCCTTGTCTCCAGATCCAGAAATTCTAGCAGTTCTGATAGTTCGGAGGATGAAATATTGTTTATGTTCGGGAGTAGACGAGATAGGTTGAAAATTCTCACCTCATCACCTCACCTATTCAAAACATTGCATCAAATTAGGATGATATCGAACGAGTCATCAATAAGAATTCTCTGTTGGTACTCTGGTTTCCTGAATGTTTGCACTAATTTCTTGAAATTCATGATGGGGATGAAAGAAGTACCTACCACTCGAAATTTATTCAATTTCTGTTGGTGTCAATAATGCAACTATTCTTTTATTTATTTCTGTTGGTGTCAATAATGCAACTATTCTTTTATTTTTATATTCTGGGCTGATTTCGATTGATTCATTTAAATTTTTTCTTAGGCAAATAGCAAACAGCTTTCAAATCCAATATTTAGTTTTTAGTTGTTTGAAGTTATGCTGTCACTGTCATTTCGAAATCCACCAAAATTCGTCCACCATCTCTGTACATCGGTGGAATGGTTTGCAATTTTTGTTGACGATACAACAGTAATAAATGAACGCGTGGTTACGTCGAACTGGAAGCCACCAATGAATATATCGTCCCTCAAAACACGTAGTAGCGTATCTCAGAAATATCCAAAATTGAGATACAACGGATACATACTAAACTTTTGATGCCCTGTCGATTACACGTAGTGGCATACCTCAAGAATGGATAGTTTCTGAGTATTCTGCTATTGTTTACTCGGCGTATCTAAATTTGAATAAATTATTTTCATCACCAGTATCTGAAGAAAGTGCTATAATTTATAAGAGGCGCTTATCAAACTAGGTATAATTTCACCGAGTTCTTCAATCGTACGACGATAATAATGTTCAGTTCGTCTCGCTATATTCTGACGGATGTGGCGGACAAAACAAAAGTTCTGTAGTTGCAGATATGCTGCTTTTTGCAGTAGTACAATGTAGGAATATATATAATCCATAACTTGACTTCAAAAAATTATCCCGGGATCTTAGGATATTGCAGAGTAGGGAGATGGATTCAATCAAATGAAGTGACATTATGGAAGTTTTAAATGAAGCCATAATCAACAGGATTATAGTAAAATAACGTTGAACAGTCAAAATTTGAATATGAAATCAGTTCATCTACTTCCTCTCAATGAGGAGCCTAACAAGATAGGGAAGGACAAGTATCGAGACTCCATAGTTGTCAAAGTAGCCGAATAGAGAAACTTTTACGTTTTCCGTCCACACAGTGACAATTAAGGTGGGGAAGCTTGAATTATTGACTTTGTATTGTTACTTTATATTCTGTTTCTTTTTGGATTATTGCAAGATTAAAAAAGGTGCTGTAAGCCGCATTTCGTTCATTTGAAAATGAACCCAAGTGACGTAAGAGACCAAACTATATCCTGCGATGGAAATATTATTGGCACAAAGTGGCGTATCTCATTTGTTATTAATTTTTGGAGGAGCTGAAAATATTTGGTGTTGCAAGCACTAGTGCGTATGTACCTACTCATCTGAAGGTATACCTACCTGCAAGGCACAAATTGAAATCATTGCCCAATTATTATCACAAATATCCTACATAGTTAATCAACAACTTTGAAAGCTTCCTGGAAAAGTATGAAATATGAGATACGCCACTACGTGTTTTGAGGAACGATATGTACAGTGTGACCCACTTCTAATTGAAACACCCCTGTATCTCACGTAATCGTTGAGTAAGGATCCGGAAATTTGCTGGAAGAAGAGATATACCAAAAATGCATTCTATGACCAAGTAGGGTCATCTTCAGTGATATACACTGCTTGCCAACAGCCATGGAACCACCCCAATTCCCGGAAAATGATATTAGGTGTCTGAAATGTTTCTGCTATTCGATGGATTCAGTAGTATTCATCTCGGTATTTATTCAATAAAAGATGGTCATAAGGAGTATCTATTTTATTCCATATGATTCTATTGATAACAAAATGTAATCTGCCTCTCTACATAACAACCGTCATTCACCCTCCAACCTACTCGAATACATCACAGTGTCAAAATAGGTTGAAATTCACTCCGGATTCGGAATCAGGACGCCTAATTCTCTAACTATTCATAGTTCTCCTAAAAAATGTTCAGTTCAAAAAAATTGAATTTTGTCTCACTTCTCATGGAAGTACCCCCGTATCTCACGTAATTATTGAGGTAGGTTTCTGAAATATGCAAGTCAATAACGTAAGTTACAGGGGTGCTTCCGTAAAAAGTGCGACAATATTTAATTTACTGAAACTGAACATTTTCCTGGAAAACATTTGAATAGTTATTGAATTGGGCGACCTGACTCCGAATCTGAAGTGTTTTTTGACCTATTTATACTCCTAATATCATTTTCCGGAAATTGGGGTGGTTCCATGGCTGTTGACGAGCAGTCGTGTATATCACTGAAGATGACCTCACTTGGTCATAGAGTGCATTTTTGGTATACCTATGGCTCCAGCAAAGGACCCCGCACTTTTAGTACGTAAAATGGTTCTCGGTGAAATTTTCTGAATTTTCAGTATGTTGTAGAATTCGATGAACTGATTGAACCTGCAGAATCGTAAAGTTCTTTGATGAACAGATTCTGAGATACAGGGCGTTGAAGATACAAATCGGTATTTTTCATTTAATTATTTTCTCGAAATTCAAAGATGCCAAGTACAATTTTCTTCGCTCATATCAAACGAACCTCCATATTACTCAACATAATTCAGATGGTTCAATGATGTAATTGTTTACAGAGTGAAACATATATACATTTCAGTGATGTCTGAAAATTCGATGAAATATCGAAAAAATAATTTAGGCATTCTCATTCCATCATGAATCACAATTCATACATTTCATACAGGGTGATTTGAAGAATTGGTGACACCTAAGACCGATTTATTCATACACATCCTGTATATTCGAGTGAATTGTTAATCTCCAAAGATAGCTGATACCGTATGAACATGATTTCGTTAAGATATATAGGGTGATCATGAAGATTTTAGATGATGAAAATGACAAAAAATCGTGTTTTTTGAAATCACCCTGTTATTCATGATTAACTCGGTGAAATTCCCTAATTATTTTTTAATATATTCATCATTCGCTCCTCAACGCTGTCTTGAAAATTCAGTTTCCTATCATGACGGGTGTCATAGTTATTAATTCAGGAACTTACCATTTGCATGAAGAGTTTAAGAGACTTTGTTCACTAACATTCGCATAGTGGCCGATATTTTTCTCAAATAGTGAAACGTGAGAATGTGGAGACGAAAATAAGTTCAGTATTCATATACAGGGTGAACATTAGAAATTCAATAACAATACCAGATATATGAATTTAATAATATTAATATAATGTACAGATAGTTAGGCGAATTTAGTTGGTATATACAAGCTCTGCCAAAATTAAACCATGTAAACCGTTTTGACCAATTATGAATAGTTTCGACACAAAAAATTCTTGAACTTGGAAAATGGATTTTTCACATCCTATATATCACAGTAATTATCACTGCTAGACCCCAAGTATGATGGGTCGTTGGAATCAGCTCATCAGGGAGAATCTCAAAATGAAATAATATATTATAGGGTGTTCAATTAAAAAAGTATAACTTCAGTGTTTTGCGGTTTTTGGGGACACCCTGTATGTTTTGAAATAATTTCAAATGGTAGCCTATGTTGACATGCAACTTCCTAGAGAGGAAGAATTCCAAGAAGATGAGTGGTTAGCCTTCTAGAGACCGAGGAGACATCTGGTGTTGACAACTGAAGTTTTAATACTGGTTGTAGAAAAATATAATTGATATACCTTCGATAGTCAAATATTCTTATTACTATCATAGTGGGTGTTTTGAAAGTTGGAACTGAGTTGCAAAGTGAAAAACTTTCCTGTTATTCGAAATGGAAGAGCAATAGTTTACCAAAATGATGGTTTCATATGTAGCTTGGCAAAGTAGGTATATCGACTTTTGGTTAGAATATAAATGTCGAGATGGAACGAATTTTCACTTAAAATATCACGAGAGCTTCAATTATTTCCAAATATTCGTGTTTGAGAAAAAATTCCCGGATATTAATTGAAGCTGAAGTGGCATCCGGTAAGAGAATTTCACACTGAAATATTGTTAAAAAAAATACATGGATAATGAAGATTTTTGATGGTTTTGACTTTTGAATGGTATGTTAACTCAAAAGAATCTTGTCAAGAATGGATAAAAACTATAATTTTATTGAGAATATTGGAAATTCTCATTTCATTCAAGAACAGTACAATAACCTAGTCTAGATCATATTCTTAGAATTATTTAGCTTACAGGATATCAGTAGAGAATTAGGATATTCAAAGGAAATTATAGTTCGGTTTTCAATTTTATTATTATTCAAGTAAAGTCGCTGACGAACTGCTGGTTTTGGATTTTTCCTAATCGAGGTGAATATACACTAGTTTTTATGCTGAATCAATTACCACTACCAAAACAAAGATGAAAAAGTATTAGAGAAAAAACCGGCAGTTGTGGTTCGGACAGTGGACCGTAAAGTCTTTTCAAATCTTCTAATAGAAGTAAATCTCAAACTTATTTGCATCATGTCTAAACTTCGTGAGTGGCAGTTCCAATCCTCCAACGAAAAGCGAGCCCTTCTGTAAGTACCTTTTTTGAGTATTACTAGTTTTAGTTTTCCTGTTTTGTTTCGATTTGAGTTGGATGTATCTTGCTGGATAATAAATAGTCAATTTATTTCATGCCCTAATTGTTTTTATTCAAAATGAATAAACTTGTGAAGTGGAGGTAAATTATTTAGTTGTCATTTTCAAAAAAGCTCTTGCAAGCGAGTAAGTTCGAGTTGCGATAGTGGGAGTTAGAGCCACTCGTGACAATATATTTGTCATATTCACGTATGTCATTCTTCGTGTCAAAACTGGAGAGTAGGTATAATATCATAGTGTTTATATGAAAATGATGGTTGTTTGTGATGAAATGTAAGAACTAACATATAGTAACAACATTTGTTATTGTAAATTTCGAATTTGCAAGTATACCTACACAATATATGGTAAACTGTTGATAAATTATTGTTATT